>ML354465.1:0-47277 GCA_005239505.1 Nicotiana paniculata
AATTTTGCTAGCTCGCTAACTTTGTGATGATACCATCTAGATTCCATAGTTTGATATTCATACATTTCAGACCGCCAACTTCTTTATTAATGTTATTTCATATGAGTAGATCATTAGTTCATTGAAAAAGGTTTTGGTGTTAATGCTAGTACATTGCTTAATTCATTAGACTTACATGAAAAATAATTCTTATGACAATTCGCATTATTTGAAGAAGATCGAGGGGAGAGTTTAACTAAGATACATTCTCTCAAAAAGGAGAGGAAAAATCTGCTAGGTCTAGATTTGTGAATACGTCAGTGAAGCGTTAAAAACTTTTAGGTGGAAGAGTAGAATAAATTGTTTCATGTTTATGAAGCAAGAGTTTAGCTGAATACTAAAATCAATGAGTATACATGTTAAATTCGGGTTTGGGCTAAGCCAGCTTAACGATACTTATAACAGCTCGCAGGGTTTTTCCCAAACGGCCTCACGCCACCTTATAAGTAGCTTCTTTTTCTTATTAACGTCTAGTGTGGGACTTTGTTCCGCACACCTAGAGTAAGCTTTATTTGATTTAGGACACTATCTTATGCAAAAAATGTACATCATTTCATCAACTAGAAGTTCTCATAGCAATCCAACAAGTTACACTTTAGTCACCTGAACTTTAAAATAGAGGTGAGAAGTTGCTTGTCGATCAATATTCATCTAATCATACCATTTATGGTTAAATTATTATTCTGAAATGATTGACTAAATGATGTTTGTCTGTTTCATGAAGTTTGTGGTAATTGGAAGGAATCAAAATGAGCTCTGATAACATCGAACTTGCTCCTTCCACCCCGCTGTTCGACGAGCAGAAACTGGTAGCTCGGCAGCAGCATGAGCCAAAGTCACGGCGCAGATCACAGAAACTCCAACAGATTCAGGACAGCTCAACGAGTGCAAAACCATTTCATGAGGAAAATTCAAAATTATCGGAGGACTTGGATAAGGCAACGAGCAAGTCTCGTCCAAGCACGAGTGTGCTTCAGTCTTGTCCAAGTACGAGTGTGCTTCAGTCATCAGAGCAACAAGAAACTACGATCATAATAAAACGTGAATGTTCAGTTCCACCGATGATTCCAGAACATTCTTTGAGGAAGGACAAACAGCCACTCATCCAAGACTCGTTTCCGCCTACTTTTCCTCAAAAGAACTTAGCATCTCAGCCTCCAAATGCATTGATGAGGCTTTTACAGAAGCAAGTGCAACTAGAGAGGACAGCTCATGAGAAACGTTCAGAAATTGCGGCTGATGGAAGATCAGTATATAAGCCAGGAGTGTGTGTTCAACGTTTGAAACAATACATGTACCTTCAGAAGCAAAGACCAAGAGTAAGATATTCCAAGTAAAAGAAACATGAGTTATTACTATATAGAATGTTGTTTTGTTAATTCATTTTATGATCTTATGGTACCTGAAAATGCAGGACAATGATATCGAGTTTTGGAGGAATTTAGTTGCAGAATTTTTTGCTCCCAATGCTAAGATAAGAACATGCTTTTCCTTGAATAAAAATAGGCAACGGATAAGTTCTCTTTTCCCTCAGCTTTGTAGCCTAATCTTCTAGTCAAGTTTTTGGGGCCTGGATTCCGCGTGGCGGTAAACACTGTAATTCAATCATTATCAAGCTTTCTGACATTTTTTCTTAAGTATGTCTTTTATGTGATGGACTTCGAACATTTTCAGTTTACTGTATTTGGCATTTAATTTTTTCATTCGCTTGAAAGTTTCCACCTTCTTTAAGGCAAAAAAAAGAATATCTGCCTATCTGAAAGATATCTAGCATGAGTATCCTCTTCGCCATGCCGGTTTTCCTTTATAACAACATACCCAGTTATTCCCACAAGTGAGGTCTAGGAGGGTAGTATGTACGCGGTCCTTACCCCTACCTTGTGAAGGTATAGAGGTTGTTTCCGGAATATGCTGGTTTTCCTTTCAGATTCTAATATAAATTAACTGCAGGAGGCATGGTGCTGTGAGATCTGCAAAGTGAGGCCTACTGCTGGTTTTGGTATGTACTCCTTTTTATTAAATTGGTGATGGTTGGATAATTTTGAGTCCTATAAGTTGTTAGCTAACATAACATAGGCTCCTTTTGGTTTCTTGCTATGGTAGATCTGTATTTACATTCTATAATAAATATTTAAGGTGGCAACGCTAGTTATGGAATTTTGACTCGGGGGTTTATATCATAGTCGTATTAAATATTGTGAACTGTCAAAAAGTAGATGGAAAATACTATGTATACAGGCAGGGGCGGAGCTAGCCTTTCTGTTGCAGATTCGGCCAAACCCAGTAGCTTTGGTCCAAACCCTGTATTTGTCTTAAGAAGTCCATTGAATTATATACAAATTATTAATTTAGAACACAGTAACTTAAAAGGACTAGAATTGCGAACCGGGCTTCAAATCCTGGCTCCGGCTCTGTATACAGGTCAAGGTGATTGTGATTACGTTGGAAAGTTGCTGCTTACTTTCTGAAATACTGATTTGTCTTTGTGGATTTTAGAGCTCAGCGCAGAAGTTCTACCTAGGGTATGCAAAATTAAGTATGATACCGGTACACTGGACGAGCTTCTTTATGTTGATATTCCTGAAGAGTATTATACGCTGTCTGGTCACATTGTTTTGAACTACACAAAAGTAATAGAAGAAAGTGTATATGAAGCAACACGAGTGGTCCGTGAAGGCCGGCTCAAGATTGTGTTTTCTTCAGATCTAAAGGTTAAATGTTGATAAGTTTGTCCTTAGATTATCTTTTGTAAAGTACTTGAACTTGTTCCAAAATGATTGATGAAAGAACATCCTTTCTTCTGTTTTACTGTGATAGATTTGTATCTGGGAATTCTGCTGTTCATCTCATGACGTGCTTATCAATCGAAGATCAGTTACTCCCCAGGTACATAACATTACACCAGCTTTTCCTTCTTAGGAGCTTGTGATCTTGACTACTTACTAACCTTAAATTTCTTGCAACTCGTCGCCTCTAATTAAGGCGCTAGCAACATATACAAAACATATATACTGATTATGTATATTATATGCACATTTATGTATATTATACTAAATATACAAAACATATACATTTACCGGCTATTATTTTGGATGCGGCCCAATAAGGTAATTATCCCTTCTTTTTTAAATATCTTATTGGAATAATTCGATTTTAACTAGTCTTAAATACTTGAATGCTTGAACTTTTGATATATCTGGTATTAGATCATCATTCTAGTTGTTGCCTTTTTGTGAGTTTGAAAAGAACAGACTTCATTGAAAATTGTAAAACATTATTTATCCAGGTTCATCAACTTAGGGAAGCAATCCAGAAATACCAAGTTTTTGTTAAGAGTTGCTCAGGGATTGCTTCAGAAGAATTTAAAAGAAACTCCAACAAGTAAGTTGTCTATCCAACTGTTTTATGTTCCCATTCAATAGTGTAGTTCATCGAAATAGGTGATAAACCCCATGTATCTTTTCTTTTATACTTGAATTTCGATGATATTATTCGTAAAACAGTCCCGTATAATATCTGAAATTTTCACTTTAGAATTTCATATTTGTGGTGCTCGTTATATGCATTTAGGTTATTCTTCACACTTAAGTGAAACCATGCTGTTCTAGTTTTGACCCTTTGTGAACTGTATCTGTCGGACGATTGCAGGTTTACTTTATCAATAAGACAATTAGCAAGAGTTTTGGACAAGTCTTTGATCAATGACCTTGGTTATACCAAGCGCTATGTCCGATGCCTCCAGGTATTAGGCATTTATGCAGTCTAATCATCCTGTCATTGGATTATGTGCATATCAGAATGCTGTGTGGAATTGAAATTTTGGATTAGAAAAAAGGTGACGAAGATTTTAAATTAAAATTCTCAATAGAAAAGACTTGTTTATTGTGATTCAATATTAAAAGCATGCACGATAGTTTCATCTCTGCTGTCATTTCAATTACTTGAGATTGCAGATGCAATGTCACAGTTCGTTAACAAGAGGTTTAAAGGAATTGATCTATTGCTTTAAAGTACTGACATTTAATAGAAAAAATCTCTGTTGTAAGCTGATAGTTGTTTTAACATGTAATTAACATTATGACACGGCAGCCCGGTGCACAAAGCATCTCGCGGTCATGCGTCCGGGAAGGACCGGACTTTAAGGGGGTATGGTATAGGCAGCCTACCCTGATGCAAGCATCAATGGCTGATTCTACGGCTCAAACTCGTGACCTATAGGTCACATGGAGACAACTTAACCGTTGCTTCAAGACTCCCTTTCGATGAACTTTAAGAAAGGGAAAACGAAAAAGATCTCAAGATTTTATTGACACGATAAAAGAATTTCGAGAGGAAATCGCAAATGAGAATAGGAAAGGTCTCATTAAATTAGAGAAGGGCTTTTTTAACCTTTTGCCCTGTGTTTGTCTTTGACATGCTTGAGGGACTTTCACTCTTTTGTGAATGTTTGTTATCAATAGGTTAGACATCCTAATCTGTGAACTTCTTGACCTTGTCGAATTACATATTTACTCTTTTTTGATGAGTTGTAGACAGCAGAAATAGTAAACAGCATGACAGATCTAATGGACTACAGCAAGAAATACGGGATCGGACCTGCAGGTAATGAAATAACTTAACCTTATTGTACCAAGGCATTCTTGTTGAGGTAAAATGAATATAAACTCATTTTGTTGAGAGATAATTGCAACTAACTCTTTTATAATTTTTCAGAAGCTATGGCCAGGTTATATCGTCAATCTCGTGCATCATGTGTGACACATAATAATTCAGGTGTAAAAGAAGAACCTCAACAACATCCAGTGCAAGAGCAGTCATACTTATATGACGACGCAAAAGATGAGGACTCTTCTGTAATAAGTTATACTCCTTTGTCATCTGATGAAGAAACAGAAAGTTCGAGTTTATCCCATCGTGCTACATCGCCAACTGCCTCTACTGCTACATCCAAAAGGCCAGTTCACCTAATAGGCATTGTCGAACCTAAAAGAAAGAAACACTTGACAAACTCAGGGGAGACTTCTCTTCTGCTTGGTTCGACCGAGCCTGTGATGAATCAGCCAATCACCACAACTCCTCCTTTTTCTTCCATTAGGTCATTTCTAGTTCAACCATCTTCAACTGATAGAGTCGTCATCTCCATTGCTGCGTCAGCTGATAGAGTGAAGGTTAAAGAAGATCTTGTTACTTCTCAAAACATAGCTTCTACTGCTGAAGATGTGATTGATGCTAATGTTCAGAAACAGAAGGAGAAGAAGGCTGATGATAAAGGTAAGTACTACTATGGCTTTGGAACTGATGACAAAAGCTGTTACATGGAACAGTTAGAATCAGACAACTTGAATGGGGTAAGTCTTTTCTCTGGCATTCAGATTGAATCTCGTTTGAACGGCACGTTAGTGGTGAATGATACTGATCATAGCAACAACCATCAATTCAATGACAAATTGCTTTATTGGAATGGAGAAATGGACCCTATCGATGATATTCAGTTCGACTGAAGTATTATTTCAAGATAACATGATTTCATGGTGTTTTTCTGATCAGCAGCAGTTGCATGTTTAGATACTTTAATCAAGCAAGTTTCCTTTTTTTTCCCCCATAAATTTTACTGGTTTTGTATTAAAAGGAGATCTTTTTTCTTCCCTTGTTTTTATACTATAACTGCTTGTGCTTGAAACACACAATTCAAATAGGAACTTCTTTTACCAAGCACTGGTTTCATCTTTTTATATATGCTAGTTTCTTCGTACGTGCGTTGCTCGTGTATACCAAGTCATATTATATATGGTTTCGCAAAATAATATCAATATTATAAACAAATTTTGAGTAAAATACATGAAAAAATAAAGTATAATTTTATGTGATTGATTAATATGGATCGTCATCCCAGACCCCACTTGTGAGATTTCACTGGGTTGTTGTTGTTGTATTAGTTTTGGATCGTCATATTGCACTTGTTTGTCAAAGTGAAGATTGGATATCATGTGAACCTATAAAGCTGAATAATCAAAATTTTATTAGATATATGTGATTCTTTTATGTATTTTTATTTTATGAGGAACAATGGTGTAATTAAGTGTAGCTCATTTAATACTTCCTCATATACAATATTTTTAGTGTGTATTCCTTTCATTCATTGTGATTGCTTTGTCATGATCAACGCTCTAATTTTTGTTCACATTGATATTCTTTAAAGTGCAGCATAAATTTTTGAAAATTCATTCTAAACAAACATCAAACTTTAAAAGTTTCTGATAAGCAAATACCAAACTTCGCGTCCCTGGTTTGCGCCATAGGATTAATTGGCTAGAGAGTTTTTTTTTTCTTTTTTTAACAGCTCACACAAGATGTACCTGCACATAACAAATCCATGCTTTTACATTTTTGTTTTATGCCATTAATTAACTCTCCACGAAATATATTCACATATATAATCACATGTTTATTATATTCTCGCATATTCTTTCACACAATAGTAATATCATTTTTACACCGCACCATCTTATAATTTCATTACAGTACCGCAATCACCGGAGGAGGCCACGTGGGAACGGTATGAAGACTTGTGGCAATTCAAAGATAAGATCTGAGAGTTTATGCAACAACATTACGCTGCGATCGTCGCAATATTAGGTGGGGGAGAGTGTGATGACCCGCCATGTCATCATGCCACATAGGCGCCATTTGGCATATATTAATGCCATGTGGAAACTTACATAAGAGGAAGGCTAGCATTTATGAGAAGATTCTAGAGAAGTGTGGACATTTCCTTTGGAAGACCCTAGATCCTTATGGAATTGCTAGGAAAGTCCTTAGAATCTTCTAGACTTGTAGAAAATTATAGAGGGTGTACTTATTTGTAAATATGGAAGGACTTGTGGAATACTTATTATTTACATACTAGCCCCTAGGTGATAGTATAAATAGGGGGCATTCATTTGTAAATTCACCAAGCAAAATAATCAAGTTCTCTCTCATACAAAGCTTCCCTTAACAATTCTCTTGTGTTCTTTCTACCATTCTCTTAGTGATCTTGAGTGTAGTAAGGCTGACTTGGCATAGCAAGAGCGTGAGCAAGTTGTGCAAGATCGTGAGCAAGTGTCAAGTGTCGCACGTGTACTTAGTTAATGACTAAGGACGTGACAACGTGGTATCAGAGCGAAGGTTGAAACTAAGGGAATGGCGATCGATGGAGAAACTAACGCTGCCAACACCCAAGCTAACGTCATCCAGGATGCTGCTGGCAAGAGCGGCCGTAAAAAAAAGAGGAATGCCACCAACAAGATCCAGGAGGTTCCACCCGAGGTTGTGTCAAACGAAGGGCTTACATCCTAAGAACAATCAGCCACGGAGGCGAGCGAGGATGAATTGGAGGTCCTTCCTGAGGACGTCTCGCTCGGTAAAGAGTGGGTGATAAAGATGAACGCGGGGATGGATGCCGTGGAGATCTTTGGCCAACGTTTGGGTAAGATGGAAGGCACCCTTAGCGTTCTTGAGGAGCACACTCTTGAAGAGATTGAGAGTATCCGAAATGACTTGGAGGGACGTACACATACCGAGATGGAACTAAGGCAAACCATCACTGCCTTAGAGTGCAGACTCATGGAGGATTTGAGTACTATCGATGCTATGAAGGCAAAGATAGAGTCACTCGAGGAGCATGTTAGTGCTGGCGTGACGAGGGATGCTAAGATAGAGGCTCCCAAACCCCCGGTGTTCAAAGGTGTTTGTGATGCACAAGAAGTGAAAAATTTCCTTTGGAACTTGGAGAACTACTTCAGGCACGGAAAAGTGAGGGACGGCGAGGCCAAGATCAACACTGCCGATGTTGATTGTCTTTTAACATGCGGATAGTAGCAGTAATATTTTTGATCTCTTTTATCATGTGGATGTGACGCAATAGCTATAACCAGTATGGGATCGGATATGCTCAAACATTACATCTCTTCCAATAGATGTTTAGTTTATAAGGTGTCCCGTATCTTTCAGTATTTCCAATTGGCATATGAAGCAGAAACTTGTGTGCCTAAGTGTGAATTGTCAAATTTACATCACATGTTATAGTAGTTAAATATAAGCTTGAAGACATCAAAGCCTGAAGTCTACTCTATATAGGCAGAATAAGTTATCCTTGTTGCAGCTGAGATGTATTAATTGAAAGCTAGAAACATGTTGATTTGATTATTTAGCAATAACTTTTATCTTTGAAAAGAAAATGCAAACCTCTTTAAATCGTGTTAATAATTAATTTTGCTAAGATTTTGTACTTCAGATATTCAATAAATATGTTTGCAAAAAGATATTATATATATTTTAGATAATGTGATTTTAATTTGAAGGATAGTTTTAGAGTCTCTCTGGACAAGTGTGAAAGCATTGGTAACGAAAGGATGACTTGAAAAATTTAGATTCTTGAATACACTTTGTAAGTTCCAGTCACTAGAATTCGTTAATATATTCTGTGTTTGTTTTTCTAGTTGATGATATTTCCTGATTATTGAAATTCACAATAACACAAATAAGAGCGGACACATTTCTTTGTCTTTAATTTTGAAAATCATCTAGTATTGTTGGACTATCTGGTAGATGTAAGTTATAGCTCGTGACCTTTATTAGATATTCATTGTGTTGCATCGTTTGTATGACTGAGCACTAAATATATTGAGGTCTCCTGTTTCTTCTTTAGTAGTTTATGCTTTATTGCTATACTGGCATAAACTTGTTCTTTTATCAGATCAAGGATTTGAAACGTTGGAGATCCTTCCTTGAGGGAAGTACAGAGCAAGTTGAAGTACAATAAGTTTTTATTTTGCTAGGGGTGGTTCAAAAATAGTACTTTATGTACATTTGCTCAATTTTATTCTCTTTTTAGGAGTTGATAGAAATGATGTCGAGCAATGTGGATAGGTATATTTTCTAGTAGTGTGATGTTTTAGTCCGTTGTATTAACAATGAAGTTTTTATGAACATTGATTATTTGATTTACATATGGATGTGTCTGTATGTGTGTATAATCATACGAAATAATTAATTAATACTAAATATATATTTCACATTAATAAGAAAAATTTGGCCTTTAAAAGTATGTTCGAAAGCAACACACAATTAACGAATGGAGTTTTGGTCGTTAAAAGCACTTTCATTGGCATATTTAGTTGTTCGTCATTAATGCTTTTAACGACAGGATGATTATAGCGAAGGGAAAATCTTGTCGTTATAAAGGACATATAACGACTAGAATTTATGTTATCGTTAAAGAATCTAGAACGACCGGATTGAATTTTTAACATCAAGGCTTTTAACGACCGGTGACGACCAGATTTTTTCCGGTTGTTATTGACTTATACCGACCGGATTTGGACTTTTAACGACTGGATTTTCCCTCGCTAAAAGCCTATTTTCTTGTAGTGAGCTTAACACAACCCAAACTTATCTGAAACTCACTTGAACCCCTCGGGACCCCGTACGAACATACCAACAATTACTATAACATAACACAGACCTACTCGAGGCCTCAAATCACGCATAACAACATCTAAACGATGAATCGAACTTCAAATCAAACTTAATGAACTTTCGAACTTTCAAAAACTCGCGCCGAAACATATCAAATCAACTCGAAATGAACTCAAATTTTACACACAAGTTCCAAATGACAAAAAGAAGCTATTTCAATCCTCGGAACCACAATTTGAACCCGATATCATCAAAGTCATCTCATGGTCAAACTTATAAACTTTCCAAACTGTAACGACACGGTCAGTCGTTACATAGAACCTGCATTATAATTACTGTTATTGACTTGTCATAGGTTGGTTATACTGCTATTGATGTGTTATAGTTGGTAGGCTTGAAATCGGAATGGTTGTAGTGAGAGTTTAGTCGCTTAGTCTTTAAAAATGGTCTTATAGTTGAAAAAGTCAACTGAGAGTTGACTTATTGGTAAATGACCTCGGAATGCGGATTTTATGACTCAGATAGCTTCGTTAGGTGATTTGGGACTTAGGAGTGTGTTCAGAATAATTTTGTGATGTCCGGTGTACAATTAGGCTTGAATTGATGAAAGTTAGGTTTTGGCGATTTCCGGTCGGTAGTGGAAAGTAGGCTATCGGGGTCAGAATGGAATTCCGGAAGTTGGAATAGGTTCATAATATCATTTTGGATATGTCTGCAAATTTCAGGTCAATCGGAGTTGTTTTGGATAGTTTCGGCGTCGTTGGTGTCTTAGGCTTGAATCCGATGTGATTTTGGTGTTTTGATGTTAGTTTTGGAGTTTCGAGGGTGCAACTAAGTTTGAATAATCATATATGATATGTTGGTAGGTTTGTTTGGGGTCCCGAGGGCCTCGGGATTGATTCGGGTGATAAACGGACACTTTTGGACTTAGAAAATAGTAGTTTTTGCTGGTGTGTTGCAGGTATAATTTTCTTCTATGCGATCACGGGGTATTGTATGAGATCGCATAGGTCGGTTGGTGAAACCCAGGAGATTGCTCTGTGCGATCACAGGTGTGGAGGTGCAATCGCAGAGCAGAGGGAGTTAAGGCAGTGCGATCGCGTAGGAGGTGGTGTGAACACACAGGGTCAGGCGCGCGTGGGGGTGAGTCAACACTGTGCGAACGCAGGGGATTCTGTGCGATCGCGTGAAGGAGAAAATGATACACTGTGCGAACGCGCCTTAGGGTATGCGAACGCACTGAGTAAATTATTAAAAAAAAACTGGGCAGTTAAATTAAAACCCTTCCGCGACCATAACCTATTTTAACACCATTTTTGAACGGGAAGAAGCTTTTGAGGCGAATTTGAAGAGGGAAAATCAGTGTTCTTCATAGAGGTAAGTATTTTGTATCTTAAAACTCGATTATAAGTGATTAAGGAACATAATATCAGTGTTTAACTCATGAAAATCAGTAGAAAAAGGTGGGGTTAGAGCTTGAGATTATGAGATCTTTAGGGGTCGATTTGAGGGGTCAAACGAACTCCGATTTTAGCGTTCTTTATATGTACGGACTCGTGAGATGATAAAGAACATTTTGGTATAAAATTTGTCGAGTTTCAAGACGCGGGCTTGGGGGTCGGGTTTTGACCGATTTCGGGTTTTGTGCTTAAAATCAATATTTTTCAATTGAAATTCATTCCTTTAGCATAATTTGATGACAAAAATCTAAACTTGGTAGATTTGGAGCATTCGGAAGTGGATTCGAGAGGCAAGTGTATTGCGAAATAGTTTCCGGGCTAGTTTAAGGTAAGTAATGTCTTTAAATCCTGTCCTGAGGGTATGAAACCCTGGACTCTGCACCCTTTCACGGGTTTTGGAATGCAAAGGTTTTCACTCAATCTTTTTCTTGATAATGATTTTGACACTCAGAGTATTTTGATACTATTTATTGAAATTAAAACATTATTTTTGGGTCGAGAACCTGGCATATTTATGGCCTGAAGGGCATGTTGAGAGTGTCTGACTGAGTGAGGCTGCAGGCCTTATTGTGAGGATGTTATGATATGAGTGAGGTTGCGGGCCAATATTGTGAGTGATTTATGCCATGATGTGGATTGTTATAGCGCTTGGGCTGTAGGAGCCCCTCCGAAGTCTGTACACACCCTCAACGAGCGCAGGTACCTATTGAGTGCGAGTGATGCCTGATGGGTTGATACTGAGTGACTGTGAGGTTGCCTGATGGCTATTGTTATGAGAAATGAATTATGGCCCGAGGGGCAGATTTATGATAATTTTACTGAGTTTTTGACCTACGATTCACTTCGTTTATCAAACTGATTTTACTGAGAGTTTTACTGAGATATATTGAAATTATACTTGTTTCAAAGGATTTCTAGAAATTGGTCTTCGAACTTATGTATTTGGTAAATATTTTATGGTGACTTGGTGTTTTACTTTTTTTGTGAATTGGTGTATTTGTGCTTTGTGTTTCGTATTTCTCAGACTGTGATTTATTTTCATTACTACTGAGTTGGCGTACTCATCATTACTCCCTGTGACGCTGTGCACAGATTCAGGTACCGATTTGGAGCAGTAGTTGTCTTGTTCGTTAGCAGCAGCTTTACGGGATTTCAAGGTAGTTGTCCAGCGTCCACATCTTCTCCATTTCCCTTCCTTATTTAATTTTAGCATTTCATTCCTAGACTTTATTTAAGACATTAGTAGAGTTAGTTTTATTTCGTAGATGCTCGTGACCATGTTGACTCCGGTCTTGAGAGGTTTTGTTTAGAATTGTTTAGACTATTATTGGGGCGCTAAGACTTAAAGAAAATTATTCTATGTGATGTTTGTTGTTTATTATCGAATTGTGAATTATTATAATCGAACAAATGCGTAGTAATGTGATGGTTGGCTAGCCTAGTTCCACGATAGGTGCTATCACGGCCTGTTAGGATTTGGGGTCGTGACACAAACCTTCAAATTTTCAACTTTCGTCAATTAGTGCCGAATCCTTCTAGAAATATCCAAATGCAAATCTGGGCATACGCCCGAGTCTAAAATCACCATCCGAACTAACGGAACCATCAAAACTCCAATCAGAGGTCAAATGTTAAAAAGTCAAAATTGATCGACTCTTCCAACTTAATGCTTTAATTCATAAAGTTCATTCTTCCAAATCGATCTCGAATAACTTGAAAATCAAAACCGACGATTCACACAAGTCATAATATACCATGTGAAGATACTCGTACCCTCAAACTACCAAACGAAGTACAAATACTCAAAATGACTTGTCGGGTCATTACAATAGAAAGAGAAATATAAAAAAAAAAGACACTAATTGATTTAACCGTCATTTCTGGAAAAAAAATCTTTATATTTAAATGGTTTTCTTATAGCCAATTAATGACATAAAAGAATAGCTATTCCCTTAACATTTCATAGTTCGTTTTCGCCGACTATACAAAATAATATGCCATTCTCTTTAAGTAGGGGTGTACGTCGGTCGGTACGGTACAGTACGATATGATATGGTATTTAAATATTTCGGTTCGGTGTTTTCGATATTCGGTTTCTTAAAATGCAATATCAATACCGTACCTAATTAAATTCGGTATGATTCGGTTTATTCGATTTGAAAACTTCGGTTTATTCGGTTTGAATACAAACTAGTACATAGAGCCATATGCTGTAATATTGTAATATTATAAATTAAATTACTCAAAAGTATAAAACTAAAAATATTTGTTGACAAAATTTTTGTCCAAAAGTAGCAAATATCAACCTAGAGAGAGAAAAAATTACACATAAAAGAATAAATTTGATCATTAGAAATGTCTTGTTACTTGCTTAGAGTTATTTGATGAACTTAGAGAAAAAAGAAAAGTAAAATTTTAGATTTTTATATTTATGTTATAATTAATAATATGCGTATTGTATAATATAATATATATTTCGGTACGATATCGGTATTTCTGTATTTTATTTTAAAATATCAAATACTATACCTAATACCAATATTTTTCAAAACTAAACCAAATACCATATCGAATACCAAAATATAGAATACTAAATACCAAAATTTTCGATTTCGATACGGTAATTCGGTATGTACCAAATTATGCACGGCCCTATCCTTAAAGTAACCAATTCTCCTAGAGTTGAAGAATATATTGCTATTCTTTTTTATTCAATATACTATTTCAATTTTAGAACTCATTCTTCCTATCAGGTCGAATAAAATCAAATACACGCACACATATAAGTATGTGTATTTGTGTGCATGCATATGCATGTATATGTACTTATATTCACATATCTTATGTTATTAGTAACAAAAATATTTATATTTACTTTTATATCCAAGTAAGATTATCATTAGAATGTTACCGATAATGGTGAAAAATAAGTTGCATCGACATTGGAGAGTAAATAATTTAACTATTAAGTTTCTCTATGAAAAATAATTATTACTTCTTTATATAACTATACATTATGAAATTGACTATACATTTTATTTACTTTCATGTTGAAGTGAAATTATCATGGGAAACGACAATGAAGCTGTTGTACCTCTCAGAGACCGCCATGCTATGGTGGAGAAGGAAGATGGCCGACGTGGATAAAGGTCTATGTACTATTAGCACGTTGGATCAGTTCAAAGTCGAGTTCAAGCGACAATTCTTCCCAAACAATGTCTTGTACGAGGCAAGGCGCAAGCTTAGGGAGTTGAAGCAAAAATGGAGCATATATGAATATGTCAAGCTGTTCACTACCCTTATGCTTCAAATTCCCAACCTGACCAATGATGACTTGTTGTTCCACTTCATGGACGTGTTGCGAAATTGGGTTAAACAAGAGTTACAACATCGTCAAGTCGCGGATATAGACCAAGCCATAGTGGAGGCTGAATCATTGATGGATTTCAGGAATGACAAGCACGACAAAGGCAAAGGCAAGGAGTCAAAGGTTAACAACGTCAAAGGTGGGGGAGACCGTGGAAAATTCAAGGAGATACAACAACAATACTACAAGACTCAAGATTCCAAAAAGTCGAGTGGCCGGAAAGGCTACGCCGAGAAGAAGGCGCAGGCCGAGAAGAAAGGATGTTACATATGCGGAGAGCCGCACGACTTTAGGAATTGTCCCGACCTAAAGAGCCTCAGCGCCATGGTCCGTGAACGGAAGGAGAAGTCGCAAGGAGAGAGTTCGGGAACCGCACAATTGGGTATGATCGGATTATGTGGTGCTGTTAGGAAGCAAACTTCCAACCTACCGAGAATGGCAATCAGTACGTGGATTTCACTACCAACAACAAGTCCGCTCCTGCAATGGTGGATATCGGAGCAACTCACAATTTCGTGACTGAGGCTGCCGCAAAGAGATTAGAATTGAAGCTTGCTCCAACCAACTCTCGCGTCAAGACCATGAATGTCGAGCTACAAAATGCTCGTGGGGTAGCTAATGGAGTTGGTGTCAAATTGGGAACTTGGAAAGATATTAGAAACTTTAACATAACCGCTATGAATATCTTTGACATCATACTGGGGCAAGAGTTCTTTATATATTGTCATACTTTGATCGACCCCTACCTCCTACATCACTTGGTTATGGAGAGAGAAGGAGCTTGCATGGTACCTACAGTGACTATGCCACACGGACAGATCCAAGCACAACTCTCAGCCATGCAAGTTGTCAAGGGGATCAAGAAGGGGGAGCCAACGTTCATGGCAACCATTGCAAGTCTAGAGGAGGACAAGAGTTTTCAAGAGATACTGCCGCCTTGCATAAAGAAGTTGCTTGAGAAAAAAAAAGATGTCATGCCCGAGGAGTTTCCTAAGAACTTGCCGCCTAGGCGAGAGGTGGATCACAAGATTGAGTTAGAGCCAGGGGCTAATCCACCCGCATTCTCCCCATATCGTATGGCACCGCCCGAGCTAGAGGAGCTCAAGAAACAATTGAAAGAGTTGCTGGATGCTGGTCACATTCGCCCATCAAAGGCACCTTTTGGCGCACCAGTATTGTTCCAGAAAAAGAAAATGGATCCCTACGCTTGTGCATATACTACCGTTCACTTAATAAGGTCACAGTGAAGAATAAGTACCCGATCCCGCTTATTGCTGACGTGGTTGATAGACTTGGTCAAGCCAAGTACTTTACCAAGGTGGATCTTCGCAAAGGCTACTACCAGGTTCGCATTGCAGAAGGCGATGAGCCAAAGATAGCATATGTGACGAGATATGGAGCCTTTGAGTGGTTGGTAATGCCTTTCGGCTTAACCAATGCACCGACCACATTTTTCACCCTTATGAACAACATTTTTCATCCCTACCTTGATCAATTCGTGGTAGTCTACCTAGACGACATAGTCATCTACAACAACACTTTGGAGGAGCACATGGAGCACTTAAGGAAGGTTTTACAAGTCTTGCGGGAGAACGAGCTATACATCAAGAGGGAGAAATGTGAGTTCGCACAATCAAAGGTGCACTTCTTGGGCCATATCATTAGCAATGGCGAGCTACGCATGGACGAGGCTAAGGTACTTATTATCCAAAAGTGGGAGGAACTTACAAAGGTAAGTGAGTTGAGATCCTTCCTTGGAATTGTTAACTACTATCGTCGGTTCATTAGTGGCTAATCATCAAAGGCCACACCATTGACGGAGTTTCTAAAGAAGAACAAACCATGGGTTTGGACGGAGCATTGTCAAAGGGCGTTTGAAGACCTCAAGGCAGCTGTAATAGAGGATCCAGTCTTGGCATTACCTGAATTTTCCAAGACATTTGAGGTGTGTACAGATGCCTCAAATTTTTCCATTGGTGTTGTCTTGATGTAGGATAAGCATCCTATAGCGTTTGAGAGCTGCAAGTTAAATGAGACAAAGCGGCGTGACACGGTGCAAGAGAAGGAAATGACTTCCATTGTGCATTTCCTTCGTACATGGCGACATTATTTGCTCGGATCGAGGTTCGTGGTCAAGACTGACAATGTGGCTACTAGCTACTTTCAGACGCAGAAGAATCTCACACCAAAACAGGCTAGATGGCAGGATTTCTTGGCCGAGTTTTATTATGTGCTGGAATACAAGCCAGACAAAGGTAACGTTGTAGCCGATGCCTTGAGCCAAAAGCGGAGCTTGCTGCCATCACTTCAGCAAGTTGGGACATTCATGAGGCTATAAAAGAAGGCATGCAACATGATCCAGCAGCCAAACAACTTATCGATTTAGCGAACCAGGGCAAGATGAGAAGTTTTTGGGTAGAAGACGCTCTATTGCTTACCACAGGTTGGCAGGTCTACATGCCTAAGATTGGAGACATTAGACGGCAGATGATAAGGGAGAGTCATGACACAATGTGGGCTGGTCATCCAGGACAACATCGCACTAGGGCCTTGGTTGAGTCAGTCTACTGTTGGCCACGCATGCGAGATGGCATATAGTGTTATGTGCAGAATTGTCTTGTCTGTCAACAGGACAAGGTTGAGCAACAAAAACCTGGAGGACTTTTGGAGTCACTACAAGTTGCAGAAATTCCATGGGAAAGCGTGACTATGGACTTTATCACTTGCCTACCGAAGTCCGATGGTTATGGTACTATTATGGTGGTCGTAGATGGATTTTCTAACTATGCCACCTTCATTCCCGCCTCACCGGGTTGCACAATCAAGGAAGCTGCCAAGATATTCTTTAAGAACGTGGTGAAGTATTGGGGCTTACCAAAGCATATCATTAGTGATCGAGACCCCCGTTTTACTGGGAACTTTTGGGGAGAGTTATTCGACATACTTGGCACGAAACTACACTTTTCCACTAGTTTCCACCCACAGAAGGATGGACAAGCGGAACGAGTCAATGCCTTACTAGAATGCTACTTGAGGCATTATGTAAGCGCACATCAGAAAGATTGGACAAGGCTCCTAGACATCGCCCAATTCTCTTACAACTTGCAGCGGAGCGAGTCCATGGGGCGGACACCATTTGAGCTAGCCACCGGCCAACAACCACAAACTCCACATTCATTACCAGCTGCGTTCGAGGGCAAGAATTTGGGGGCTTACCGTATGGCTAAAGGATGGGAGGAGCAACTTGACACTGCTAAGTCCTACTTGGATAGGGCAGCTAAGAAGATGAAGAAGTTTGCGGACCGTAAGCGGCGTCTCACAGACTATAGAGTTGGGGACATGGTCATGGTGAAGTTTAACTCAACACAGTTCAAGGCATTACGGGGCATACATCAGAATCAGATTTGCAAGTATGAGGGGCCATTTAAGATCGTTGCCAAGGTAGGAAAGATCTCATACAAGCTTGACATGCCATTGTATCTTAATATCTACCCTGGCATGGATGTCTTCCATGCCAGCATGCTTAAGCCATATCATGAAGATAAGGATGATCCGAGTAGGGGTCAATCAAGTCGAGCAACCATGACTATCACCTTCTCGCATGATTGGGAGATTGAGGCTATCATAGATTACCAGGACAGGCAAAAACAAGGGAAAAAAGTCACCGCTATGTTCCTCGTCCATTGGAAAGGGAAATCACTGGAGGAGGCCACGTGGGAACGGTATGAAGACTTGTGGCAATTCAAAGATAAGATCCAAGATTTTATGAAGCAACATTACGTCGCGGTCGTCGCAATATTAGGTGGGGGAGAGTGTGATGACCCGCCATGTCATCATTCCACATAGGCGCCATTTGGCATATATTAATGCCATGTGGAAGCTTACATAAGAGGAATGCTAGCATTTATGAGAAGATTCTAGAGAAGTGTGGACATTTCCTGTGGAAGACCCTAAATCCTTATGAAATTACTAGTAAAGTCCTTAGAATCTTCTAGACTTGTAGAAAACTCTAGATGGTGTACTTATTTGTAAATATGGAAGGACTTGTGGAACAATTATTATTTACACACTAGCCCCTAGGTGATTAGTATAAATGCATTCATTTGTAAATTCACCAAGCAAAATAATCAAGTTCTCTCTAATACAAAGCTTCCCTTAACATTTCTCTTGTGTTCTTTCTACCATTCTCTTAGCGATCTTGAGTGTAGTAAGGCTGACTTGCCATAATAAGAACGTGAGCAAGTTGTGCAAGATCGTGAGCAAGTGTCAAGTGCCGCACGTGTACTTAGTTAACGACTAAGGACGTGATAATATGCTCTAATAAAAGTAAAAGATTCTCTACACATCCTCTATAGATTAAGTAATCAATGCGACGCGTTACCTAAATTTTCACATTCCCAAAATAGAGTCTCTTTTGTTCTATCACTTTCATCAAGCTTATGAAATGTACATATTGATTTTAGATTAATTCGACCTGCTCTATCTTCTAATTAAAATATTTGAAAGCGTATTTTCTTATTTCCCCCCGAGAAAATGCTAATATTAAAGCTAAGAAACCCTGTGAAGAATATCCAAAGTTACAAACATACACGTCGTCATCCAACAAAATGTTACTCTAGTAGATATAGCCTTACACCTTTTTCAAAAATATTATAATGATCAAAAAAAGATTGATAAGACATCATCATTTATGAGCACTATCACAAAAAATCAAATAAGAACACAAAGAAGTCGTACAAAAAAAAAAAAAAAAGCATGCATTCAGTTCATAATATGTGCGATATGATCTATTCATTTTAATTAGCCATGAAGATATTAAATCATATGTTAATTCTATGGTATTCAGTAATCCAAATATCACAAGCATAAAAACAAAAAACCTAGTTTACTACACACCAAAAAAATATTGAACTAAGTGTGAACACTGAAATTTTAACCGATCAAGATAAATCTTACGTTCAAGATAACTCTTGAAATATTAAAAGTTTATTAGGGTTACTTGGTGACTACTCAATCGATAATTTATGTCTATAAATAAGATTACATATTTCCTTCAAAGACGATCTCAGCAATTATGTGCCAATCATTTCAATTGTGCAACGACATGGTCATGGAAGTGGACATCGATTGTGCCAATCATTTCAATTGGTTGGACTCTGATGGAAAATTGCGGAGTTTGTACAAAGGCATTTTTCTTTATGAAGCGTTGGCTTAGAATATGTTGTTTGTAAGAGTCGGTTAATAGTATGTATTTAGAAAGGGCTGCATGTGAAGCGTTGTGGTAGTTGAGTTTGTTATAGGCGTTCGTTTTTAAATTTTAGAAACTTTTAAAAATAGGGAATTAGATTAATAAAAAGGGCTATAAAGTAATTTAACTTTTGACTTAAGGACTTCTTACTTTTAATATATATATAAGAAGCTCGTGGATTGACGTTCGACGGCAGAAATGGCTATATTTCTGGGAGCGCACTCCGGGCGAGTATGAAGCGCATTGATACAAGTTATGCTTTGGAATGAAAGATAAATCCGTAGCCAGAAAAATAAATTGTTCTTTTTTGTTTTTTCTGGAAAGTATTTTTTTATATTAAATTTTGTATTTGGGAAGAAAGGAATTCCCTTTGTGTGTGAGCCCTTCAAAATAGTAGAGTACTCGATTCCATTATTTCCAGAAAAAATAAAAAAGAGCAATTTAGTTTTCTGGCTATGGATTTGTCTTTCCTTCCAAAGAATAAATTTTTCTTTTTCTGGAAAGTATTTTCTTATATTAAATTTTGTATTTGAGAAGAAAGGAATTCCCTTTGTGTGTGCGCCCTTCAAAATGGTAGAGTACTCGATATATATATATATATATATATATATATATATATATATATATATATATATATATATGTGTGTGTGTGCGTGTGTGTGTGCTCGCGTGTGCGTGCGTGCTTAAACTGAACTAATGGCCTTTTCTTTTATAGGCAAAAAAGCCTTGGCCTCTTAGTTGTAAAAGAAAAGATTGTGCAAATGATATCCATCACACAATATTTTTGGGTCCCAAAGAATATTGCCAACCAAGTCTACTTTACAAATAGGCTTATGCTTACGTGAGATGGACTCCACTAGCCAAAACATTGACCATAATTACAAATCTCGACCTTGGCCTTATTTTGGATGATATAGTAAATTTGCTTCACCTTCTCCGCAAAAGCCCCAATGGGCATATGTCAAAATTTAATGCCATCAAAGCTAAACAAGTTGTATAATACTGAAACTGTAGTAGGGCCAATAACAGTGGATCCCAATAAAGTATACAACGAACCAGACATGTGTGCTTTCATGATCACAAGAGCTCCTTGAAATATTTTTAGAACTCCACTTTCACCAGTGAATTTGCACCCAAATGAATTGTCACGTGCCTAAAGAAATGATATTTGTCTTCAACTCAGTAACATATCTAACATCGGTGAGAGTTCTCACCACACCATCGTGCATTCTGATCTGAATTGTACCTTTGCCAATAACGTTACATGTAACATTCTTACCCAATTGGACAACTCCACAAATCATATGTAGAAAACAAGTACCTGCTAGGACACATATGATATGAACAACCGGAATCCAAAATGCACTCAATGTATGATCTCAAACTAGTTTCAATTGCTAAAAATATAGTTCCCTCACTTTCATCAGTCGCTACACTAGCTTCGGCGGTGTCACTATTTTTGTGCTTATTTTTTCTTTCTTTATGTTTTCTTTGTTTTTCAATTTATAGCATTCAAAGATAATGTGACATTACTTAATTATGACAATAACGACTCTCTAAATTATTGTATCTGGGGATAGACTCGAATTTACCCCTAACAAACAAGCCAACTTCTACTTGAGTTCCACTAGCTTCCCTAGTAATATCACTATCTATCTGTTCTTTTGATTTTAAGATAGATTTAATACCCTTATAAGAGATATTATCTTTTACATAAAGCATAGTATCTCTTATATGCTTAAAAGATGGGGGGTAAAGAACTAACAAGTAACACGGTTTGATCCTCATCTTTAATTTCAGCATCTATATTACTCAAATCCATAAGAATATAATCAAATGTGTCAAGATGAGAGAGAACAGAGGTACCTTCACGCATACGAATTGTATAAAACTTCTACTTCAGGTAAAGTCTATTTTTCACCGTCCTCTTCATATATAAGGTTTTTAATTTTTCCCACATGCCTTTGGCTATGATCTCTACAGAAACTTCACGTAAAATCTCATTTGAGAGCTTTAAGATGACACGTGATTGATGGAAAACTCTTTTTCCGTCATTTTATCCGGCTTCTTCTCCTTTCCTTGCAATGCCAAGTCTAAGCCATCCTGAATTAAGATAGCTTCCATCTTTAATTGCCAAATTCTGAGTTTTCACTTTGTCAAATTTCTCAACATAGGTCTTCATTTTGGCTATTGAAACTAACCTGGTTAGATCCGCCTCTGATACTAATTTATTAGGATCGGGAACCTGGGTAGTGCGGAATTTCACCAAAAAACGTTATGATGGCAATAAAAAAGACAATGAAAGTTGATAACAACAACAATTAAATCATATAAAGAAGACACCAATTTAACGTGGTTCGGTCCTTGTGACCTACGTCCACAACCGGAGAGGAGAAAATTCACTATAGCTACAAGAGTACAAAAGAGCGTACAAAATTAGAGTAAATATTCTAATTAATCCCAAATACCCCGAGAGAATAACCTCATAAAATAACTCCAAAAAAAGGGAATCACACAAGTATTTTCCAACACTCAACTATCTTACAAAATACTCTCAATTACTAAAGGAGGAGAAGAAACAAGAAATGAATACTCAAGTCTTGTTGGTGTGTTTGAAATGAACTAATGGCCTTTCCTTTTATAGGAAAAAAAGCCTTGACCTCTTAGTTGTAAAAGAAAAGATTGTGCAAATGATATCCACCACACAATATTTTTGGGTCCCAAAAAATATTGCCAACAAAGTCTACTTTGAAAATGGGCTTAAGCTTAAGTGAGATGGACTCCACTAGCCAAAATATGGACCATAATTACAAATCTCCACCTTGGCCTAATTTTGGATGATATGGTAAATTTGCTTCACCTTCTCCGCAAAAGCCCCATTGGGCATATGTCAAAATTTAATGCCATCAAAATCAGACAAGTTGTATGATACTGAAACTGTAGTAGGGCCTATAACAGTGGATCCCAATAAAGTATACAACGAACCAAACATGTGTGCTTTCATGATCACAAGAACACCTTGAAATATTTTTAGAACTCCACCTTCACCAGTGAATTTTCACCCAATGGATTCTAACGTGCCTAAAGAAATGAGATTTTTCTTCAACTCAGGAACATATCTAACATCGGTGAGAGTTCTCACCGTACCATCGTGTATTTGATCCGAATTGTACCTTTCCCAATAACGTTACAAGTAACATTCTTACCCAATTGGACAAATCCACATATCATATGTAGAAAACAAGTCCCAGCTAGGTCACATATAATATAAACAACCGGAATTCAAAATTCACTCATTGTATGATCTGAAACTAGTTTCAATTGCTAAAATATAGTTCCCTCAATCTCATCAGTTGCTACACTAGCTTCGGCGGTGTCTGTATTTTTGTGCTTATTTTTTCTTTCTTTATGTTCTCTTTATTTTTCAGTTTATAGCATTCAAAGATAATGTGACATTACTTATGACAATAACGACTCTCTAAATTATTGTATCTGGATATGGGGTCGAATTTACCCCTAACAAACAAGCCAACATTCGCTTGAGTTCCACTAGCTTCCCTAGTAATATCACTATCTATCTGTTCTTTTGATTTTAAGATAGATTTAATATCCTTATAAGAGATATTATCCTTTACATAAAGCATAATATCTCTTATATGCTTAAAAGATAGGAGTAAAGAACTAAGGAGTGACACGGCTTGATCCTCATCTTTAATTTCAGCATCTATATTACTCAAATCCATAAGAATAGAATCAAATGTGTCAAGATGAGAGAGAATATACCTTCACGCATACGAATTGTATAAAGCTTCTACTTCAGTTAAAGTCTATATTTCACCGTCCTCTTCATATATAAGGTTTTTAATTTTTCTCACATGCCTTTGGCTGTGATCTCTACAGAAACTTCACGTAAAATCTCATTTGAGAGCTTTAAGATGACACGTGATTGATGGCAAACTCTTTTAACGTCATTTTATCTGGCTTCTTCTAATTTCCTTGCAATGCCAAGTCTAAGCCATCCTGAATTAAGATAGCTTCCATCTTTAATTGCCACATTCTGAGTTTTCACTTTGTCAAATTTCTCAACATAGGTCTTCATTTTGGCTATTGAAACTAACCTGGTTAGATCCGCCTCTGATACTAATTTATTAGGATCGGGAACCTGGGTAGTGCGGAATTTCACCAAAAAACGTTATGATGACAATAAAAAAGACAATGAAAGTTGATAACAACAACAATTAAATCATATAAAGAAGACACAATTTAACGTGGTTCGGTCCGTGTGACCTACGTCTACAAGCGGAGAGGAGAAAATTCACTATAGATACAAGAGTACAAAAGAGCGTACAAAATTAGAGTAAATATTCTAATTAATCCCAAATACCCCGAGAGAATAACCTCATAAAATAACTCCAAAAAAAGGGAATCACACAAATATTTCCCAACACTCAACTATCTTACAAAATACTGTCAATTACTAAAGGAGGAGAAGAAACAAGAAATGAATACTCAAGTCTTGTTGGTGTGTTTGAAATGAACTAATAGCCTTTCCTTTTATAGGCAAAAAAGCCTTGACCTCTTAGTTGTAAAAGAAAAGATTGTGCAAGTGATATCCACCACACAATATTTTTGGGTCCTAAAAAATATTGCCAACAAAGTCTACTTTAAAAATGGGCTTAAGCTTAAGTGAGATGGACTCCACTAGCCAAAATATGGACCATAATTACAAATCTCCACCTTGGCCTAATTTTGGATGATATAGTAAATTTGCTTCACCTTCTCCGCAAAAGCCCCATTGGGCATGTGTCAAAATTTAATGCCATCAAAACCAGACAAGTTGTATGATACATAAACTGTAGTAGGGCCTATAACAGCGGATCCCAATAAAGTATACAACGAACCAGACATGTGTGCTTTCATGATCACAAGAACACCTTGAAATATTTTTAGAACTCCACCTTCACCAGTGAATTTTCACCCAATGGATTCTAACGTGCCTAAAGAAATGAGATTTTTCTTCAACTCAGGAACATATCTAACATCGGTGAGAGTTCTCACCGTACCATCGTGCATTTGATCCGAATTGTAACCTTTGCCAATAACGTTACAAGTAACATTCTTACCCAATTGGACAAATCCACATATCATATGTAGAAAACAAGTCCCTGCTAGGTCACATATAATATAAACAACCGGAATTCAAAATTCACTCATTGTATGATCTGAAACTAGTTTCAATTGCTAAAATATAGTTCCCTCAATCTCATCAGTTGCTACACTAGTTTCGGCGGTGTCTGTATTTTTGTGCTTATTTTTTCTTTCTTTATGTTCTCTTTATTTTTCAGTTTATAGCATTCAAAGATAATGTGACATTACTTATGACAATAACGACTCTCTATATTATTGTATCTGGATATGGGGTCGAATTTACCCCTAACAAACAAGCCAACTTTCGCTTGAGTTCCACTAGCTTCCCTAGTAATATCACTATCTATTTGTTCTTTTGATTTTAAGATAGATTTAATATCCTTATAAGAGATATTATCCTTTACATAAAGCATAATATCTCTTATATGCTTAAAAGATAGGGGTAAAGAACTAAGGAGTGACACGGCTTGATCCTCATCTTTAATTTCAGTATTTATATTACTCAAATCCATAAGAATGGAATCAAAGGTGTCATGATGAGAGAGAATAGAGGTACCTTCACGCATATGAATTGTATAACACTTCTGCTTCAGGTAAAGTCTATTTTTCACCGTCCTCTTTATATATAAGATTTTCAATTTTTCCCACATGCCTTTGGTTGTGGTCTCTACAGAAACTTCACGTAAAACCTCATTTGAGAGCTTTAAGATGATACCTGATTGATGACAAACTCCTCGTCCGTCATTTTATCTGGCTTCTTCTCCTTTCCTTGCTACGCCAAGTCTAAGCCATCCTGAATTAATATAGCTTCCATCTTTAATTGCAACATTCTGAGTTTTCACTTTGGTCAAATTTCTCAACATAGGTCTTTGTTAGAGTCATTTTGGCTATTGAAACTAACCTGGTTAGATCCGGATCTGATATCAATTTGTTAGGATCGGGAACCTGGACAGTGCGGAATTTAGCAAACAACGTTATAATGACAAACAAAGACAATGCAAGTTGATAACAACGACAATTAAAGCATATAAAGAAGACACCAATTTAATATGATTCGGTCAGTGTGATCTATGTCCACAAGCGGAGAGGAACAAATTTACTATAGCAACGAGAGTACGAAAAAGTGTACCAAATTAAATTAGATGGTCTACAAAGCCTACCTTGCAAATAAGTTTATATGCTTATGTGAGATGGACTCAACTAACCAAAATATTTGCCATATATATATATATATATATATATATATATATATATATATATAAAAGATGATCAACTCCTCTGACCATCTTATTTTATGCATTTCCCACTATAGAAAGTTTTAAATGTTTAGCACACTTCTACCAATCGCCACAATTTACGCACCATTTACAAGTCTCAAATTTTATTAAACAGTCTAAAGTTAAAAGTGTGATATGTATTTTTTAACATCAGATTACTTCCACACGTACTGACTATACTATGTTCCTCCAAGCATGTATTCTAACCTGGACAAGCTTTTTGCACATGCTGAAACTCAAGCCCTCCATTACCTCCTTGCTATTATGCCTACTTCCACCAAAGTGAATGGTGGAGATTGAGTTATCTGACTGAGTGCCTTCAAGACTAACATCAATTTCAAATTTTATAGACGCATATTCATATGTCGCGTTTGCTCTTCTTGTCCCCCAAACTTTGTCATTCCCACCATCTGCTCCAGTCTCTATAACCACTCTGAACACAACAGAGCCTTTTCCGACACTGACGTTTAATAAATGCAGCAAAACTTGAAACGTTCTCTTTTCATCGCCCATCACCTGATTAGGCAAAGAAGTCGGAACATCCGTAGAAAACCCAAGCACTTAACAAGACAAGAGGCCTCCCTGACCAGTAAATGCAACTGAAACGGCCTCATTTCTATTGAGAACCGTCCGTCATCTTTGGCCGATATGTCCATCGAGAGAACAGTGCTTGTTTTCACCATTGTCTCAACAATAATCTTCTGATCAGCGCTTGATTTCTCATCTTGAAATATGGAGAGAAAACCCAAAATTGATTGCATCGGCCGCCTCATCCCATTGTTCATCACCTTCTGAAACGAAGCTCTTGCCTGGCTTGCCTTCATAGCGTTCTCTTTAGCCTTCTGCAGCACACGATTCCTCATTTCTAATTTCTCCCTCATTGTCTGAGATTCTTCAAGCACAGTGGCATGTGATAATGCCACGGTCACCTGATCAGCAACTACTTCTTATTAGAGACAAAAAGGGAGTGCTTTGCCAAGAAAGGATGGCAAGCCAAGATCAATAAGGATTACAGAGCCACGTGACAAAATGCAATAGTGCTCTTGGAATTAAAATTTAATAGTTTTTATATTTCATGTGTTTGAGGCATGTAACATTGATATTTGAAATATAAAGTTCAAATGTTGTAACATTTCATATGATTAATTCAAGTCAGTTTAAGTATACTAATATGAATACTTCAAGCTTAGTTTTCAAAAGTTTAGACACCCGACAAGTCTTGAAGTAAGGGGCATCTGTAGGCATGTAAAATTTATTGAATTTAAATTCAGTAAATAATTTGGGCTATTTAAATATACTAGTCCAAATAAATATTATGGGCTAATTGAATCAAATATATAAGTCCAAGATGACATTTTTCTAGAGGCCCAGTTTTGTGCCACGTGTCAAATGACGTGGCGCGCCAAGTCAAACGGAAGAGCCAATAAAATTATGCCACGTGTCAAAATGACAAGGCATGCCAAGTCAAATTAAAGGGCTAACGAAACCGCGCCACGTGTACAAGTGACATGTTCTGGCCAATCAAATGCGGCCATGTCACACTTCAATTTGATTGGTCGGAAAGAGTTTGTTCTTATCACAACTCCTCCCTTCCACTACTATAAATAGAGGTCTTCATAACTCAGAAAAGACACCAGAAGTTATAACAAGAAGCAAGAGGGAGCTCGTGGATCAAACGCTACGGATTTTCCTAAAAGCTACAAGCATTCAAGTGTTCTAGGGATTAAAAGATCAAGACGAAGATTCAAGAACAAGCTGCAAGCCCTTGGATTAAAAGTACGTCAAGATCAAGATCAAGCCTCAAGCACTTGGATTAAAATAAAATAAAATTCAAAATTAAGCTCGGAGGCTCTTTTATTTACTGTTGAAAAGAAGAATCAGCGGATTCATAGAGATTTTACACTCATATTATCTAAAATAAAATACTATGATTGTTGTGATATTTTTTCGGTCTTGATTTTATTTTCTCTACGCAATTTATTGTTTACAAATTCTGGCACGCCCAGTGGGACAATCTCTACCTCTCATCTCAACTTTTTTAATCACCAAAGTTCAAGAACAACGAAATGGCTTCCAAGAAAATCAACTACAGTTCAACTTCCGCCAAGGCTGCCAATTCCAGGTTCTATGCTGATGTACAAAACATACTCGAAGTTACCTTTGGAAGCTTTGGACCAGTTACGAGGAGCAAAGCAAGCTCGTTAAGACAACAAGCACCCCAAGTGCCGTCCGCATCTACCCATGTTTTCGGATCTTCATCCTCAAAACGATCAAGATCTTCCACAAATGCACCCGAAAGAGGAAGCGATGTTGCTGAAAAGATCAAGAAAACTCTTGCTCTGCTTGACCTCTCTGTATCCAAGCACTATGCTGTGAAGGAAGATGATGATGCTTCAAGTGATGGATCCTCCTCACTTACACCACATAGCGTGAGCCAATCAAGGATCAATCTGTGTGAAAATCCATGCTACTCTCCATTCTCCATGACAATCATGCAAGCCATGGTGACAAACACTTCATCTGTGGAGGAGCAGTTAGCAAACTTGACCGAAGCAATTTTTGGCTTGACCAAGTGCATGCAAAATCAAGATGCTAGAATCGACAAGCTAACAGATAGGGAGGGAATCTTGATAGAAGAAGAATGCACCCATGCACCTGGCAAACTCCCAGAAGTTCAAGAGAATGATCCTCCCCCACGACAAGTTGAATCCACTAAGAAAACTCCAGTCTCTTCGAAAGGGATGATTCCAATCGATCAACTGAAGGATTTCATCGAAGGAACTATTAAAAGTAAGTATGAAGTTTCTACCAAGTCTTCCCTTACATACGCAAAGTCGTACACTGCAAGGATTGATATGTTGAAAATGCCTGTTGGCTATCTACCTCCAAAGTTTCAATAGTTTAATGGTAAAAGCAATCCAAAGCAACATGTGGTGCACTTCGTTGAGACATGCAACAACGTTGGGACTTATGAAGATTACCTCGTCAAACAGTTTGTCCGCTCGCTAAGCGGAAATGCTTTTGATTGGTATACAAACCTCGAGGCAGGATCTATTGATAGCTGGGATCAACTAGAACAAGAGTTCCTCAATCGCTTTTATAGCACAAGGCGCACTGTGAGCATGGTGGAACTCACAAATACTCGTCAACGGAGGAGTGAACCAGTTATCGACTTTATCAATCATTGGAGGAATGCAAGCCTCAACTGTAAAGACATGCTTAGTGAATCTTCTGGCATAGAGATGTGCGTCCAAAGTATGCATTAGGTATTGCGCTACATCTTGAAAGGTATCAAGCCTAGCACATTTGAATAACTTGAAACTGGTGCTCATGATATGAAATTGAGCATGACCTCTGCTGGAAATGAAAGGCTGCCCATCTATGAACCTCGCAAAGGGAACGACAAGCAAGAAGTCATAAAATGAAGGAAGTTTCTACCAAGATCTGAAAATAAAGAAGCTATGAATGTCAACACATCACCTGTGAAGTTCACGACGAAGGTGAGCAAGAAGCAGAGTATGAAATCCAGTTCGTTTCAAGATAAGCCAAGCGGAATGTTGACTCTAAAGGAAATGCAATAGAAAGAGTACCTATTTCTGGATTCTGATGTGCCAACTATTTTTGAAGAACTCCTCAAATTAAATCTCATTAAGCTTCCGGAGATGAAACCAAATGAAGCTGAGAAAATCGATGACCCAAATTACTGCAAATATCATCGACTTGTGAACCACCCTCTGGAGAAGTGCTTTGTCTTCAAGGACAAAGTTGTGGACTTGGCTCGTGAAAAGAAGATCGTGCTTGAAGATGAGAAAGAAAGCGCAAAAAAAGTCTCTATCATATTTGGATCATTCAATCCAGACGAATTATGTAGTTCTAAAGAAAGTAAAGATGAAGAATTACTGGAGAACTACAAAATTGAAGACGGTCAACCTGAGGATGATGAAGGTTGGACGTTGGTGACTCGTCGTAGGCACCACAAAAGAAGCGCACGAAAAGGATCAATGGAACAACCAACGAGGAAAATAATGGTGAAAAGACCTAGGAGATGGAACCCAGTTAAGAATGTAAAGAAAGTGAAAGTGGAGGTGCACCACCCTCAAAAGCCACAACATCCAGTGACCTTGGAGGAGTTTTTACCAAGTTGGTTCCGCACGAAGATTTCCCATGGGGGTATTGATGCCTCTTGTTGCCATACTGACGAAGGGAAAGAAAGGAGTGATGATCTACCATCGGCACCATCTTCGGAAAAGCTTATCGAGTCCACTCCTCAAGAAGTTAATGCTTGTGAGGAAAAAGTCACGTTCACAAATTACGATCTTCTGCTAGGTGACACGCCTCATAACCGCCCATTGTACCTAGTTTGTTGTATGCGTGATGAAAGGGTAAATCGAATTTTTGTTGATGGAGGATCCTCAGTGAACATTTTGCCAATTCGCGCTGTGAAAGAACTTGGTATTCCCATGAACGAACTCTAATAAAGTCGTGTAATGATCCAAGGATTCAACCAAGGAGGGAAAAGAGCCATAGGCGCGATCAGGCTGGGAATCATCATTGAAGATATGCAATCAAGTGCATGGCTGCATGTAATCGATGCGAAGACTTCATACAATGTCTTGCTTGGAAGGCCTTGGATAGATGAGAATAAAGTAGTCCCATCTACCTACCATCAATGTTTAAAATACTACGAGGGTGAAGTCGAGAAGAAGATAGCTGTCGATGATCTGCCATTCACCGAGGAAGAGTCACACTTCGCCGATGCAAAGTTCTACTTGAAGAACCACATCGTGAAAGAGCTAAAAGTTGATGATGGCATGAAAAGCAAGAATGACGAGCTCACAACTAAAAGAGCTGAGGTGACTATTGGTAAAGCCAAAGCTTGTTACTGAGGAGGTACAACCCAACGTGAATAGATCTCATAGAGGGGATATTGCGTCTTATTGCAAGAAAGTAACTCATGTTCTCCAATATGTCCCTAAAAGGAAGAAAGATGAAGGCAAATTATCTAATCTCCAAACTAACATGCTAAAGGATTTACCTCTTCTGGTAAAATGAATTGAGGCGGTAAAGCTGTCCTCGAAGCCGTTTGCAGGGTTTGTATCCCAAAATCGTCTGCAGAAAGTGACACTCCCTACAAAGCGGACAGATGAAGGTTTTGATCCTACCGCTTACAAGCTATTTGCAAAGGCTGGATACAATCCCAATGAGCCATCAAAGTTAGGGAAGATCTCATCAGAAGCTGCAACAAGGCAACCACATGAAGGTTTGGGATACAAGCAACCGTCACTAGTGCGCATCTCAATAAGAAGGGCGAGTAGCAATTATATCAATGTAGAAGACGAATCTGCCGCTTCTAACAGGCCTTCCGTCTTTGACCGACTTGGAAAATCAACTGTGAGAACTTCCGTATTTGAGAGATTGGGTCCATTAAAGAAGGAGAATAAGTTCCATATAAATTATTGAAATACAAGAACACCTGCTTCGCCCAAAATTCAGAAGATCTCTAAAAATTTCCAAAGTTTGGTTCCTTCTAGAATGAAGCAACAAACAAAAGTCATGGTTTTGTGTGATGAATTACTGAAGGTGAAGCCATACACTGTGGTCTACACTAAAGAACGTGATGAAGACGAAGAAAGTGTGGGTTCTTTGTATCATGTTACTGCACAAAGCGAGCATGGTGTTTTATCTCTAATGGAGGATGATGAGAAATTTGACGATGTTTCACCATGTTATCACATATCCTTCAATGATGGGGACCCTCAAGAAGATGAAGATGCGAAAGATGCTCCCCCAGAACTTAAAGAAGGGGTAAGGGCAACAGTTGATGCCTTAAAAGAAGTTAACCTTGGAACTGATGAAGAGCAAAGACCCACCTACCTAAGTGTTTTACTAGAAGTTGATGAAGAAAGAACTTATATTGAGTTACTCAAGGAGTTTAGGGATGTCTTTTCTTGGAGTTACAAAGAAATGCCTGTCTTGGACCCTAAAGTGGAATTCCATCAGCTTGCAGTAAAGAATGGTGCTCGTCCTGTTAAGCAAGCTCAAAGGTGTTTTAGGTCGGACTTGGTTCCCCTGATTAAAACCAAAGTTATTAAACTCATTTAAGCTGGATTTATTCGGGAAGTTAAATACCCAATGTGGGTATCAAGGATTGTCCCTGTAAAGAAGAAGAATGGACAGATTCGAGTGTGCGTCAACTTCAGGGATCTCAACAATGCGTGTCCCAAAGATGAATTCCCGCTTCCTATTCCAGTGTTGATGATCGATGCTACTACTTCATATGAGGCAATGTAGTTTATGGATGGTTCGTCAGGCTATAGAAAAATTCGCATGGCACCAAAAGATAAAGAGCTTACTGCATTCCGCACCCCCATGGGTATTTATTGCTACAGGGTAATGCCTTTTGGCTTGAAGAACCCTGGTGCTACTAACCAAAGGGCTATGCAGAATATTTTTGACGATCTTCTACAGAATATTTTTGACGATCTTCTACACAAGAATGTCAAATGCTATGTTGATGACTTGGTGGTAAAATCAAGAGACAAGGGAGACAACTTGAAAGACTTGAGGATGGTGTTTGAATTGCTCTGGAGATACAAACTTAGGATGAATCCATTAAAATGAGAGTTTGGAGTTACCTCCGGAAATTTCTTGGGTTTCATTGTCCGACATTGAGGGATCGAAATTGATCAAGCCAAAATAGATGCAATTTGAAAATGCTTGAGCCTCGGGATATTCATGAATTAAAAAGTCTGCAAGGAAAGCTAGCATACCTTAGGAGATTCATCTCAAACCTAGCTGGGAGGTGCCAACCATTCAGCCGCCTCATGAAGAAGGGCGTTCCTGGGACCAAGCTTGTAGCCGCCTCAACAATTCGAGATTTTGTACATCCCTAAAAAGGCTTTAAAAGGACAAGCATTGACAGACTTCTTGGCAGATCATCCGATACCTGATGACTGGGAGCTAACTTATAAACTACCTGATGAGGACGCAATGGTCATTGAAGTTCAACCTCCATGGAAGATGTACTTTGATGGTGCTGCGCATCGTGGGGGAGCTGGTGCTGGCGTAGTATTTGTCACTTCCCAAGGTGAAGTATTGCCCTACTCCTTCACCTTGACACAACTCTGTTCCAACAATGTTGCCGAGTATCAAGTATTAATACTTGGGTTTGAAATGGCCGTTGATATGAAGCAATTGAAATTTCAAGTCTTTGGTGACTCCCAGTTAGTGGTCAATCAACTTTTAGGTAGTTACGAGGTCAAGAAGGCTGAACTACACCCATATCATGATTACGCAAAAAAATTAATGGGAAGGCTCGGTGGCATAACTATTCAACATGTTCCAAGGAAAGAAAATAAGAAGGCTGATGCTTTAGCTGCCCTAGCTTTATTGTTAACCCTGCCTGATCAAGCGCAAGTTACTGTTTGCCAAAAATGGGGAGTACCGCCGCCAAATGAGGCTGAAGGTGAAGAAAATGAACTCCAGCATCTTGTCGCTATTTCTGAAGTTTAGAAAGAAGAATGGCGACAACCCATTATGGACTACTTATGCTATGGGATACATCCAAAAAATCCGAGGAGAAGGACTGAAATGTGTTGTCGTGCACCTCGCTTCCTTTACTACAAAGATACACTGTACATAAGGTCATTCGAGGTAGTACTCTTGCGATGCTTGGGGAAAGAAGAAGCACTCCAAGCTTTGCAAGAGGCACATTCTGGGGTATGTGGGTCACACCAGTCTGGGCCAAGGCTCCACTTCCATATAAAAATGATGGGATATTATTGGCCAATGATGGTCAAATATTGCTTGCACTACGTTCGAAGATGCAAGGCTTTTCAATTCCATGCGAATTTTATTCATCAACCTCCTGAAGTGTTGTACCCGAATGTTGCATCCTGGTCGGTTGACGCTTGGGGATTAGATGTTGTTGGACCACTGCAAAAGTCCTCTGGTGGGAACCTATACATCTTGACTGCAATTGACTACTTCTCAAAATGGGCTGAAGCTGTTGCTCTTAAGGAGGTAAAGAAGGAAAATGTTGCAAGTTACATCCGAGTAAACATTATCTATCACTTTGGCATTCCTCGTTACATAATAACGGATAATGGCAAGCCGTTCGACAATAGGTTGATGAACAAGATTTGTAAACTCTTTGTCTTCAAGCAACTCTTCTATGTACAATGATGTCACCAATGGTCTAGCTGGGGAATTCAACAGGACACTATGCAACTTGTTAAAGAAAGTCGTCTCCAAATCCAAACAGGATTGGCATGACCGTATGGAGGAAGTCAGTGGGCATATAGGACAACTCACCGCACGCCAACACAAGAGACCCCTTATGCACTCGATTATGGAGTTGAAGTCGTCTTGCCACTTGAGCATCAAATACCTTCATTACGACTGACTATTGAAGAAGGGATCACCGATGAAGAAAATGCTCGACTTCTATTAGCAAAATTGGAGGCTCTTGATGAGAAGATGTTAGAAGCTCAACAGAGTCTTGAATGCTATCAAGCTCGATTGTCTCGTCTTCAATAAGAGAGTTTGCCTGAGATACTTTCAAGTAGGAGATCAAGTCCTTGCCATAAGAAGACCCATTATTACTTCTCATAAACCTATAGGGAAGTTAACTTCAAAATGGGATGGGTCATATATCGTGCAAGAAGCTTATTCAAGTGGGGCTTACAAGATGGTTGATGCAGATGGCATGAGAATCAGCCCTATCAATGGCAAGTTTTTTAAGAAGTATTATCCTTGATGTGCCACGCTCCTTGACGCATGAGCCTAAACTTCATGTTCCTACACTTCTGGCCTACATGAGTCTAAACTGTGTACGACCCACCCATAAAAAAAAGGGTCTGCTAGGTTGAAAACCTCGAAAGAGGCGGCCTAGGCGAAAGTTAGGACATAAAAAAAAAGGTTCGCTAGGTTGAAAACCTCGAAAGAGGCGTCCTAGGCAAAAGTTAGGATATAAAAAAAATTCTACCCATTCTGAACTACGGTATGACTTGATCCTCTTCACCGAGGTACGTAGGCAGCTTAGAGTTTCATTCTAAATTCAGTAGCATAATTCAAAAGATACATAATCCCCCAATCGTTGTCCGAATGAAGTATGATGGAATGTGATTCATTCAGTCAGTATTCGAAAGTCGAGTTGGGATACCATTCTCCTGTTAAACTGTGCATCCCATTTGATTTAAAGGGGGAAAGTCGCTATGGTAAGTTGGTGTCTTCAATGAAATGATTAATATCCTTTTGGAGGTTACCAAGCATTTGCATTGAATTTGGGAGATCCGTTATGCCTTCTCGTTCGCCAAACCTTCAAATTATTTTGGTCTGCCTTCATGACATTTCAAATTCTGTGAGACTTGGACCCAAGATATTTGGTGAGAATGAAGCTTTTTAATTTCAATTTTTTACAATTAAAAATATCTTACGATCTCAAGGCTTCCACACCAAGATACAAATATTTTGGTGAAGTCGTGCTAATTTGGAACTGTCGGCATATCAGGAACCAAAGTTGACTTCAAATTATTATCTGAAACAATCCTTAAGGCATTATAATTTTCATTTTGGATATATTATAGATTTGGAATTTAAGTTTCCAATGGATCAAATGGTTCATGATTTTGGCATTCCCACATCAAGATACAAAAGTTTTAGTGGAGTTCTGCAATTCTGAAATCATCGTCGCGTCAGAATTTAATATTGATTTCGAACGATTGTCTGAAACTATCATTATGGTATTAAATTTTTCATTTTGGATATGTTATATATATGTAAGTTAAGTTTCCAAAAAATCAAACGTTTCGTGATTCTGACTTTCCTACATCAAGATATAAAGGTTTTGGTAAAGTCGCGCGAATCTAAAACTGTTAACATGTCCGAATCTAAAGTTAGATTCAAAATAATATTTGGGATGATTCTCAAAGGTTTTGATTCCTAAATTTGGATATGTCCTAGATATCGAAGTATATTATCCATAAGATCAAGCGGTTCGTGATTTTGACATTCCTACATCAAGATATAAAAGTTTTGGCAAAGTCGCGCAAATCCGAAATTGCCAGCGTGGTGCAATATAAAGTTGGTATTAAAATATTGTCCGGGACAATTCTGAAGACGTTATTTAAAAAAAAAAAAAGATTTTTGTTGCGGGTGTTCGTCTCGAACTTTTAAAGGCATTTGAAGTTTTTAAGGCTTTCGTTCCGAACTTTTAAAAGGTGTATGTATCGAACGTTTAAATGTGCTTGTCTTGAACTTTTTGAAGCTGCATGTGGCGAACTTTAAAGAGTCCTCACTGCCGACTTTTAAAGATTTCTACCACAAACTTTTATGAATCTTCACCATGAATTTTAAAGGTCTTTACCGCGAACTTTTAAAGGCTTTCACCGTGAACTTTTAGAGATCTTGACCACGAGCTTTTAAGGATCTTTACGCGAACTTTTATGGGTCTTCGCCTTGAATTTTAAAGGTCTTCACGCGAACTTATAAAGGTCTTCGCCGTGAACTTTTATAGATCTTGATCACGAGCTTTTAAGGATCTTTACGCGAACTTTTATGGGTGTTCGCTGCGAGTTTTAAAGGTCATCACTGCAAACTTTTAAAGGTTTTCACCGTGAATTTTTAGATATCTTGACCATGAGCTTTTAAGGATTTTTTCATGAATTTTTATGGTTTTCCGCCGCAAATTTTAAAGGTCTTCATCGTGGACTTTTATGGGCTCCACCGTAAATTTTAAAGGTCTTTATCGCGAACTTTTATGGTTCTTTGCCGTAAATTTTAAAAATCTTCCCACAAGCTTTTATAGGCCTTCGTCTAGAACTTATAAAGGACTTTGTAGTTTGATGAAGTTACTTCTAAAAATAAAATAAAAAGAGATAACAAGTAAAACAAGGAAGAAAAGCACAAGAAAAGAAGAAAAAATTACCTTCGCGTTAATGCTTCCGAGTCCAAAAAAATAGACTCAAGTGACTTACAAATACTGCGAATTGATGCTAAATAAATACGAGCACATGAGTCTATATAGGTTTATAAAAGATGTCATGGAAGATTTATTTTCGATGTGGGATACACTGCTAAGACAGCTGGAACAAGAATTTGTTCCCAACACGAAAATGGAACCAATAATTGCAGTTGCCTTTTAAAATTCTAATAGTCATGGCAGTGTTCTTATTAGAGACAAAAGAGGAGTGTTTTTCCAAGAAAAGATGGCAAGCCAAGATCAATAAGGATTACAGAGCCACGTGACAAAATGCAATAGTGCTCTTGGAATTAAAATTTAATAGCTTTTGTATTCCATGTGTTTGAGGCATGTAACATTGATATTTGAAATATAAATTTCAAATGTTTTAAAATTTTATATGATTAATTCAAGTCAGTTCAAGTATATTAATATGAATACTTCAAGCCTAGTCTTCAAAAGTTTAGACACCCCGACAAGTCTTGAAGTAGGGGAATTTGTAGGCATGTAAAATTTAATGAATTTAAATTTAATAAATAATTTGGACTATATTTTAAATCTACTAGTCCAAATAAATATTATGGGCTAATTGAATCAATTATATAAGTCAAATATATATGGATTAAATAAATAAGTCTTAATCCATGGGCTAGCCCATTTAGTTGGGCTAAAGTGATTAGCCCACTTCATTAAGCCCAAGACGACATTTTCCTAGAGGCCCAGTTTGGTGCCACGTGTCAAATGATGTGGCGCGCAAGGTCAAACGGAAGAGCCAATAGGATTGTGAACGTGTCAAAATGACAAGGCATGCCAAGTCAAATTATAGGGCCAATAAAACCGCGTCACGTGTGCAAGTGACATGTTCTGGCCAATCAAATGCGGCCATGTCATACTTCAATTTGATTGGTCGGAAAGAATTTGTTCTTATCACAGCTCCTCCCTTCCACTACTATAAATAAGGGTCTTCATAACCAGAAGTTATAACAAGAAGCAAGTGTAAGCTCGTGGATCGAACGCTGCGGATTTCCCTAAAAGCTACAAGCATTCAAATGTTCTAAGGATTAAAAGATCAAGACGAAGATTCAAGAACAAGATGCAAGCCCTTGGATTAAAAGTACGTCAGGATCAAGATCAAGCCTCAAACACTTGAATTAAAATAAAATAAAATTCTAGATTAAGCTCGGATGCTCTTTTATTTACTGTTGAAAAGAAGAATCAGAGGGAGATTGTACACTCATATTATCTGAAATCAAATACTACGATTGTTGCGATATTTTTCGGTCTTGATTTTATTTTCTCGACGCAATTTATTGTCTACAAATGCCACTGCCACCTGATCAACAACTACTTCTACTATCTCCATCTCATTATAGCTCCAGGCTCTACCGCCAGAATTCGAAAGTACCAATACTAAAATGAGTGCATCGGCCGCCTCATCCCGTTGTTCATCACCTTCTGAAACGAAGCTCTTGCCTGGCTTGCCTTCAAAGCATTCTCTTTAGCCTTCTGCAGCACACGATTCCTCATTTCTAATTTCTCCCTCATTGTCTGAGATTCTTCAAGCACAGTGGCATGTGATAATGCCATGGCCACCTGATCAGCAACTACTTCTACTATCTCCATCTCACTATAACTCCAGACTCTACCGTCAGCACTCGAAAGTACCAATACTAAAATGGCGTAACGAGTGTCAACCAGCTCTGGAGTACCACCTTTGAAGTCTGAAGCACGAAGCAATGGCATCCGAATTGCTGCAACAACACATGGTTCACCAGATCCTCCACTGCTCGAGACTGCAAGAACCGAATCTTGCCTCAGTATCCTTACCCCCTTGTTCTTTGTTATCTGTAACACATCCGGATCATTAATTGGGAGCGAACGATGAGATTCTGCAGCAGAACTAGGGCTTAACTCATGTGTCAAGTTCATTTGTGACCTACTTTCATTTGGCATCCAAACTGCACAATTCTGCAGCTTCAATGTTTTCGAAAGTTCAACCAGAGTAGTGTACAATATTGTGTGCTTATCAAGTGACTTCCTAATTTCTTGCGTCAACATACGGACGTGCATGCTTGCCTCAGTTTGTTTCTTCATAATAACAACCTCTTGATCTAGCTCTAAAACATTCTGTGCCAAGAACAATTCTCTGACTTTTATCTTAAGGAGAAGAGGGAACAGAGTCAAAAGGGTAATTGCAGTTGCACAAGAGACAAGGGCAGTAAGGATTTTGGCAACTGTTAGGGACAATATCAATTGAAATGAAGGGTGAGGACCATAAGTCCATCCATTCAGCAAATGTGTCAATCCACAAAGAACTATAAACAACACGAATTCGACTAGAACCCATTTAAAAGGAAGATTGGAGCGGCTAATGAAGTAAAGCAACTCAAGAGGGATTGAAAAGTAAGCAACAACAATAAAGAAGTCACTCAGTTTTTGGCACTCTAAAATGGTACTTATGCTCCAAAAACCATCTTCATCACAGTAACCAAAGAGTTCATTATCATTAGTTGAAACAGATATAATGACCAAAGAAATCAACAGTCCCAAAAACAACCACCTTAACATTGCCAACATCTTAATCCCTCTTTCAGTCAACATCATAACCTGTTGACAAAAAAAGAAGATTGGAGCGGCTAATGAAGTAAAGCAACTCAAGAGGGATTGAAAAGTAAGCAACATCAATAAAGAAGTCACTCAATTTTTGGCACTCTAAAATGGTACTTATGCTCCAAAAACCATCTTCATCACAGCAACCAAAGAGTTCATTATCATTAGCTGAAACAGATATAATGACCAAAGAAATCAACAGTCCCAAAAACAACCACCTTAACATTGCCAACATCTTAAAACCTCTTTCAGTCCATCCACCAGGCAATCTTGAAATATAACCTGAATTAAGATGAGAGAAGAACAACCATTGGACTAATGACCAAGTTCCTAGAATGAGATCTCATTGGATCAAAGCCTCTACTATGTATTCTCAGATAATATAATCTCCCAAATACCGTGTTTGATCTCGGTTCACGATCGATGTCTCTCTTGACTCTGTCGAGAGTTTTGACGGGGCCCCGAGTTGATCATCTTCCACTCTGATATTCGATTGATATCAGTTATGCACGTCGGCCCAAGTAAAGGCCAGATATTCTATAAGGTTTTGTTTCAACTGTCACACCTCCTTTTTCCTCCCCCCTAATTAATGAAGGGGTAATAAGGGAGTTTTTTCAATTAAAGTGACATTATTCAGATTTGGGATTTATTTTAGTTTCAGAGTCGCCACCCGGATTTTTTACGGTGTTCCGGGACACCATTTATTTATTGAAATCCCAAACCAAGGAAATTTTGACTCTGTTTAAAATGTCTGCGAACCAGAAATCCGAGTTAGGAATTCTGTTAACCCGGGAGAAGGTGTTAGGCACTCCCGAATTCCATGGTTCTAACACGGTCGCTTAACTATTAATATTTGGCCCAATTATCTAATTATTTACATATTTTAAACCTATTGTGCATTTTTAGCCTTCTTACTCTTTAGCCGTTTTTTAATATTTATGGAACTATTTTAGTACAAGTCACGGTGACGTGCACTTGTTATTTTTGGACACGTTGCAAACCGCGCCACATGAAATGTACCCGCGCTTTATAACATGTTTATTTTTACTAGATTTTGAAGTAGTGGTCGGGTAGCATGAGTTGCAAACCCGAGTGTAGATTATGTAATCATGACTATGGTCACGATGATTTAATTTCTTATTTGAAGCAAATTTTCCATAAGTCTTTATTTTTTTTCTAAGTTATTTGTAATGCTAGTCTAAGAGTGACGGAGGTATTTTTGGACTACAAGGTATAAGTTTGTTCAAGGACTAAGTTTGAGATTATTGTGAAAGTTTGTGGATTTATGGAACCTATTTGTAATTAGATTTGCGGATGCAAGAATCTTAAAGAATATGTATAGACTAATTGAATAATTGAAGTGCACAGAAATGAAAACATGATCCAATTAGATATTCATATTTGCACCAACAAACTGATACATTTGCACATTTTTACTTTATGGAGTTCAATAACAGATGCCTACCAGCTATATAACCCAACAACACTATCCAACAGAAGTAAAAATTCACCTAGGTCTTAAATTGCAAATTACACCAACCCGTGGCTAAATATGCAATTATTAACCTCTGAATATCTTATTTTGATTATCATTAAACTGGCTATCAAATGATTAACGAACATTCATCAAGAGCAAAACAGTAAAAAGGAAACGATCATTAAGATATTTTAGGTTAATTTAGTGTTCATATACTAATTCATTATGAACTCCAAATCCAAAAGATATTTACACTTTCAATTCATATAAGTCCTTAACCAAATAATTTATAGCAAACATTTCACATTGGAATTATAAAAAAAAGGCACATTGACTAAGTGTTTACTTTAAATGAAGACCCATCAGCACAAGGTGAAAAACAAATTCAACATACAAATGAGATAAAACAGGACATATGAAATGATGAAGATATGGGTAAAAAGAAAGGAGGTATAAAGAATATCAACTACACGCAAACCAGTAGTTTTACAGCAAATCCACTATACAAAAAACCAAAAAAGTCTAGTAGTTTGAAGAATAGAAATGGTTTACTACATTTATAAATAAGAAAACACTCACACTAATATAGAATTGGCATGCGACATATTCGGATCTTAACAAGCAAAATACAACAACATTGTGAACTTTATTTAACCAAACCGAATTGCAAAGTTTGAAATCGAACCGTACCTTAAAAATAAATTGAATAATGAAGAAGACGAAGTCCGAATCGAAACAGAGCTCAGCAATCCAGCAACAGCAACATGAACGAGAGTGAACGATGATTTTGAATAGGGCTCCTTTTTTGTTTTTCAGATTTTTCCTTAAATTTTCGAGTTTCAGATCTGTTTTTTTTTGTCGCTGTTTCGTGTGTTGTTGTTGAAGCTTCTCTTCAATGTAGGGGAGTGTCGTTTTAGTGAGGAAGAAGAAGGCCAACCATGGCTGTTCCTTCGTTGAGATCAGATCTTTGAGTTTGTTCAAGATGAAATGTCAAGAAGAGGAGAAGAGAAGGGAACAACGCTTTTCCTTCTTTTGGCAAGGGGGATCTGATTTCTCTTCTAATCTTGGGTCTATTTTGTTGAAGACGATCCAGTCCATCAGGAGGGGGGAGGAACGGTACTTAAGGGGTCTTGGGGGTTCTCTTTCAGGTTGTCAATGATGAGCTCCGACAAGAAAAAAGGGGCGCGTTGTTTCTCTATGGGAGGGGAGGATCTGATCTGTGTATTAGGGATGAGAAGTGAGGAAGAAGCCAGGGGGAAAAGGCGCTCCCTCCATCCCGTCTAGATTAGGTCTTAGCTTTATTTTAATAGGTGAGGGGAAAGGGCGAAAGGACGTCGTTTAGGCATCTGAAGGGGGTGCTGGGCCGATTCAGGTGTGGGCTTGGGTGTGTAGGAATTCTGGACTTCAACAAAGCAAGCCTATTTTCCTTTGCAAGGTTAACCCAATTCAAGAATCAACTAAATCTCTTCTTTTCAAATTAGCCACTTAGTTTTAAACTCCAATTTTGATACCACTCTTTGTAAATCAATCAACTATCCATTTTAACTACTAATCGAATAATTAACTATGTTAAAACTAATTAATTGAGACTATGTATGCCATTTTGAATTTTTAGAAGATGCATTTACAATGTGATTAAATCCTAAAAATGAAGTTTAAAATATAACATGCTAATGATATCAAGATTCGAACATTTTTTATGATTTTTATTTTATTTTATGATTTTAGAATTATTAAACATGCATGGAATGCAACTAAATAAAGAAAAGTTCCTAAAATTTATTAAAACTATTTTTGGTTATTTTAGGAGTAATTTCCTTGTAGGGCAAAAATTGGGTGTTCACAGCTGCCCCTCTTTGCTCGACAACATGAAGAGTTTTCGAGCAAAGATAAAGTGAGCAACTATGAGCAATTTTTTCCCGTTTGATACTCCATTTGGAAGCATTTTGAAAAAAAACTTTTTGACCGAACCTTGCTTCAGGGGTTGCCTACATATCCTTGGCTATAAAGGAATCAGGTCAGTGTAGTTCTGGAAGTTTTGGTAGCTGGGACTACCGGAAAGCTGTGATTTCACTGTTGTTGATGCTGCTTACTGCTTGCTGAGCTTCTTATTACACCAAAATCAAAATGAAAAATACTAAACTAAACTATCAACTACGAGTTACAAGATCCCTATCTATAAGTCTTTTGCAGCTTGATCTTGAGTCTTGGTTGTTTCTTCACGCAGACTCTGATCTGAATCTTGATGCTTGTTAGTCATAGGTGTTGGTTCAATCTTTTTCAACTTTTCAGGTCAAGACGGGACACGCACCGCTTGTGACTTCAATCTTGTCTTGAGCGGTCCACATCTTTTCCGTTTCTGTACTTTGGGGTCCAACTCTTTTCTTTTCTTGTTTTCTTTTATTCTGAATCGAGACGTCTTCTTTTGGCCGTCTCAAATTCATTGTAACCTGCGCAAAATCAAAGAAAACAAACGAAATTTTCTGCCCCAGTTTCACTAGGAAAAATTCCGTGAGTTATTATAATAAAATCTATGCTACTTTATTATTGAAAGCAATGAAAAGTCGGGAATCGTGCACCCGGAGTTATTGTAGACTAGGGAGTGGATACCCTATGCCTAAAGGTAAAATCAACTAGGGAGTGGAGACCCTATGTTGGAAAAACAAAATTGACAAGTTATGTTGTCGTCAAGAAAAGATCACCAGGTTATGCCGGTGTCTGCGGAAGGATCAACGGGTTATGCCGTAGTCAAGAAAAATATCACCAGGTTATGCTGGTGTCTGGAAAGGTCAACAGGTTATGTTGTCGCCTGAGAAAGAGATCACTGGGTTATGCCAGCGTCTGCAAATGATCAACAGGTTATGCTGTTGTCAGAAGGATCACCGGGTTATGGCGGTGTCCGGGGAGGGCAACAGGTTATGCTGTTGTCAGAAGGATCACCGGGTTATGGCGGTGTCCGGGGAGGGCAACAGGTTATGCTGTTGTCAGAAGGATCACCGGGTTATGGCGGTGTCCGGGGAGGGCAACAGGTTATGCTGTTGTCAGAAGGATCACCGGGTTATGGCGGTGTCCGGGGAGGGCAACAGGTTATGCTGTTGTCAGAAGGATCACCGGGTTATGGCGGTGTCCGGGGAGGGCAACAGGTTATGCTGTTGTCAGAAGGATCACCGGGTTATGGCGGTGTCCGGGGAGGGCAACAGGTTATGCTGTTGTCAGAAGGATCACCGGGTTATGGCGGTGTCCGGGGAGGGCAACAGGTTATGCTGTTGCCTGAAAAAGAGATCACTGGGTTATGCCAGCGTCTGGAAGTGATCAACAGGTTATGCTGTTGTCAAAACGATCAACGGGTTACACCGGTGTCCGGGGAGGTCAACAGGTTATGCTGTTTCCTGAAAAAGATATCACTGGGTTATGCCAGTGTCTGGAAGTGATCAACAGGTTATGTTTTTGTCTGAAGGATCACCGGGTTATGCCGGTGTCCGGGGAGGTCAACAGGTTATGCTGTTGCCTGAAAAAGAGATCACTGGGTTATGCCAGTGTCTGGAAGTGATCAACAGGTTATGTTTTTGTCTGAAGGATCACCGGGTTATGCCGGTGTCCGGGAAGGTCAACAGGTTATGCTGTTTCCTGAAAAAGGAGAGATCACCAGGTTATGCCGGTGTCTGCTTGGGTGCGGGACCCTATGTTGGCATTAACCGAGGACTGGGATATCCTTGGTTGGAAAATGTTTGGCAAAGGGTTGAAAATCATGTGCTACTTTTAGGGTCGCATCACATTCAACTTCATTTTTTTTATTTTTTATTTCTTATATGCGGGAAAAGATCTTTGGAGGAAACTTCCCTTTCTTTGGAGTCAATGCTGCAGAGTTCCTTCTAGCTCTTGCGCGATTCCTTTTTGTTGGATCTGCCTTTTTCATGGTTGCTTTTGCACCTCTTTCCTATTTCAAGCAAAGAACAATTTGTTAGTTTGAAACGGTGGTCGGTTTTGCGGCCTTGATTTTCAGCTGCTTGATCTCAGTTCTTTTGATGAAGATCTCAACCACCTGCTTGCTTGTTTGCTTGCTGGGGATTGGGTTTCCTCTCTAATCCCGGGGCCTTGGCTTTCCAGATTTCACCACGGCGATCGGTCACGTGGGACCCGACATTTTTTTTTGCCTTTGTAGGCTTTTCACTTGCTTTTTCTTTTGGATTTTCGGAGTATTGGGGGAGGAGTTTTGGCCCCTCAAATTCGGCTGCGACGGCTGGTAGTGTGGTATTTAACTTTTCCACCTTTATTTCGCCTTTATTGGCTTTTCATTCCTGACTTCTCTTCCAACTGTAACTTTAGGTTATTTGGAATATTTCGGCTTTTCAAACCGTGCCAAGATGGTTAACCACACGGGGTCGAACCTTTCAACTGCGGTCGCTTATATAGGCATTTCAATTCGATTTCCTCCTTTTACGGCTTTGAGTTTGAAGTATCGACCGCTTCGGCCAGTTGGGATCGACTCGATGCTCCTGAAACAACTGGGTGCCTTCTGCATATCAGCCTGTGTCAAACGAAAGCCCTGTAAATCAGTCTTGCCATCTTTTCTTTGCCTTAGTTTCGGGACAGAGTTAGACTAAAAGGGATAGAAACGTTTATGACAGAATGGACAACGAATTTAAACAAAAGGTGTCCTTTTCGGGGAAAGGAAAGAAGGACTTATCTGGAGTGCATGAAGACTTCAATGAACATGACATGCCCTTTGGACTGGATGCCTGATCCGTGTAAACCGTCCGACTCTAAGAAATTCATCACAACTATTACCTCGAGATCTAGAAACCTTGCCCCGGACTGTGTCTATACCAGTGACCCATTATCCTTTTCGGTGGTGCCCTTTGTGAGTTTTCACCTACTAACCTCTCTCATTTCTCTTCTTACCGTCGCCTTGTAGTGCTCTTTGCGAGTTTTCACTAATAGGACTCTCTCATTTTAAATTTCTCTACTCACCGTCGCCTTACAGTGCCCGTGTGGGTTTTCACCGATAAGACTCTCTCATTTTAATTTCTCTCATTGCTTGTATCTGCTCCGAATCAAACTGTATTTCCAATTTTGGACATCTATTGTCGATTGATCGGAAGGACTTCAACAGGGTTTTTGGTGAAAAGAATTTGGATTAAGCCACGGCTTTGGAACCTTTCATGTGAAAACGTCGCTGATCATATTATTTGCCCCAACTTAAACTCTTGGGGAAAATGTGAAATTTTTGTTTTGGTGTGACTGAACCCCAGGGAGAGGTTGCCTACGTATCCTTTCGGAATCAAGTCGAACATAGTTCATGCAAAATCTTGTTTTTGTTCTGCTTTTCCTCTGTTNAATCAATCATTTTTTCTTTTCTTTTTTTCTTTTTTTTTTTTTGTTTTTTTTGTTTTGCTTTCCAATAACACTTTCGGGTTCCAAAGAGCGTAATCAAAGAAGAGTAACCGGCTCAAAGGGTTGGCAAAATGGGTAATAGTGTTTGAGTTGCGAGAATGAAAGTCTTCGTCATCCCAACCGGAGAACATTTAATGCTATATGGAGGATCAAACATAGTACCTTTTGACTGCACCTGCATTGACAGTTGTTTCAGGGACATTTTCTTCGATGTACCCCTTATGCATTTTTTTGGCAGTACTCTCGTAGTAATGTATGGACCTTTCCATTCTGAACCAATTTTCCTTTGGCTGTTCCGATTCATTGTTTTATTTCCTTGACCGAACTTTATTTTCATTTGGATTCTCGGTTCATCATTTCGAAGTCTGACAACGTTTTAGGATCTTTTGACTACATCTGCGTTGATGTTTCAGGGACATTTCCTTCGATGTACCCCAAGTACAAAAGCACTCTTTCGGCAGTACTCTCGTAGTAATGTATGGATCTTTCCAATCTGAACCAATTTTCCTTTGGCTGTTCTGATTTATTGTTTTATTTTCTTGACCTAACTTCATTTGCATTCTGATTCTTGATTCATTATTTCGGAGTCTGACAGCGTTTTAAGATCCGTGCATGAAGTCCGCAAGCATGTCATGTTATTGAAATCTGCATTTAAATAGAACTGAAAGTAGAGTAAGAAAGAGACAAGATTAAGAAAAGAGACATTCCTGGAAAAAGAAATATTAATTCCATTTGATTTTTTTTGTTTTGTTTTTTATTTTTTTTATTTTGATGATTTTTTTAGATAGAAGGGTTTACATCGGAAAGTAAGACAATAAAGTAAAACATCCGGATCACA
>MDKI01213518.1:0-30040 GCA_005239505.1 Nicotiana paniculata
TAATTTGGACCATGCCAAAAGAAAGAAGGGATAGCCTTAACATACCTGGAGTAGGTAAAACTCTGTATAATATTTATGGTGAAGATTGCACCGTACTCTTTTATAACCGCAAAATTTTGGTGAAATTTCGCTTATGTTCCTTGAATTATTTGAACGAATTAAGCTTCAACTTGTTGAAATGTTTTGAACGAATTTTCAAGCTTCTGCTCTTTGAAGAAATTGAGCTTCTATTCTTGAAAACTTCAAACTAAGAAAGGATAGGTTATTTTAGGATTGTTTGTCATATTCTTTGGTTCCTTTTCTCTGAATGAGAAATGGAATCAGATTGTGACTAAATCTTTTCCTATAAAGTTCTAAGTATTCTTAGGAAGCCACCTAATATTAAGAATGACTAAGAGTCATTTTATGCTGCCACGTTACTTGGGGTGTAATTTTATTAATTTTTTATTCATTTATTAGTTAACTGAGTAATGTTCCGTTACACGGTAATTAAATAATTACCCGTATAATTTAAAGATTGTCTCAAATTACTTAATGTTCTACTTATTTTTAATATTACTTTATACATCATACTACCGTGGTCATATGGTACCTTGCATGGTACTAGTTCATAATCATCGGGTATTATCGTTCGACCCGTATTTTATCCCAAATTGGCCACCTTCAACGAAACTCGTTTTCTATTATTCATGTACCCTTTATCCTTCACGACACTTATTTCTCGCTTGCTATAAATAGCATGAATACATTAACATCAAGATGATCTTATCTCTGAGTCTACGTCAATTAACTGAAGAAGAAACTTTTAACATATGAAAACGCGAGATGTAACAGTTCTATTACATATTTCTAAATCTTTTTAACAAATGAGAAAGTGTAACCCATTTAGTGAACTACTTAAACGAGAACCACTAGTTTAATCAGTGTTGGTTTGCCTAACAATGGTGTTGGGCGCCAACACGACCTAATGTGGAATTTGGTCGTGACACCTCGTTTTCATGAGTAACGGTCTTGCTATCATAAACATGAGATACAAGATGTTCCACTTTTATCCCAATTGATAAGCAATAATCATTATATACTTGGGATGAAAACTCAGGAGCATTATCAAGTTGAATAGACTTAATTGGATTATTGGAAACTGTGCTCGTAACCGGATTATTTTTTCCATTAATTTTGCAAATGTGAGGTTGCGAGATGATAATAGGCACACATGAGGCTATCTAGAAGATGCATCCATTAAGACCATGAAATATCTAAACGACCCACTAGGTGAGTGAATAGGTCCACAAATAACCCCTTGTATACGTTCCAAAAACGCGAGGGATTCAATCCCAACCTTTATTAGTGATGATCGAACAATTAACTTTCCTTGATAACAAGAAGTGCAAAAAGATTCATTATTTAAAAGAATCTTTAAATTCTTTAATGGATGCCCATTTGAGTTTTCTATAATTTGTATCATCATAATTGATCCAGGATGTCCCAATCGATCATGCTGAAGTACAAAAGTATTGGAATCAGTAACCTTTTGGTTTAAGATAGAATATATCTTAATTGCAGTAATTCTTGTCCAATACAAGCCATAAGATAAAGATGAAAACTTTTCAACAACCCTTTTCTGTCCAGAGACATTCTTGGTAACGATGAGATATTCAAGATTATTCTCATCTATTGTCTCAATATGATATAAATTTTGGCGGATATTTAAAACTCAACAAGTTCATCTTGGACTTGGAGGAGAACATTGAATTATTTATGATAAGTATTGTTCCCCTACGTAGAGCTATAGTAGCTCTTCCAGAGCCTTCAGTTAAATAACTACTACCAGAAATTATAGTAACATCACATACTTAAATAAGAGAAGTATTTCTTCTCTTTGAATATTGTATGTGTCGTACATGAATCAATTACACAAATACTTTTACAATTATACTTTGATCCTAGTTTGCTTTGTGAGATATTCATATTTTCTTAATCTTCTCAAAGAGCTTCTTGAGGCGTTAGAGTCTCGTGCTGATAACGTGAAATAAAATAATAAAAAGAGGAAGAAGAGTATTGCAAAGAGAGGTAGAGAAAGAGAATTTTTATTGATTTGGGATGATTTACTGTAACGACTCGACCAGTCGTTTTGAGCATTTTATACTTTTCTCGGTTATTTGAGGGCATGAGTAACTCCGTGTGATGTATGTGAATCGTTGATTTTGGTTTTAAGGTTATTCGGGATTGATATAGAGGAATGATATTCGGCTAGGAGCTTTAAATGTAAAAGGTTTGATCAAGTTTTGATTATTGAGTAATCGATCTTGGATTTGGATCATTAGGGTTCGGTTTGCTCCGTTAGGTGATTTTAGACTTAGGAGCGTGTCCGGAATGTAATTTGGAGGTCCGTGGTAGAATTAGGCTTGAATTAGCGAAATTAGAAATTTGGTGATTTCCGGTCGACAGTGGAAAATTTGATATTGGATTCAGAATGGAATTCTGATTGTTGGAGTAGGTTCGTAGTGTCATTTGTGACGTGTGTGTAAAATTTTAGGTCATTCGGACGAGGTTTGATAGGTTTCGGCATCAGTTGTGAAAGTTTGAAGTTTCAAGTCCATTAATCTTGAATTGGTGTGCGATTGATGTTTTTGTTATTGTTTGATGTGATTCGAGAACTCGATTGAATTGGTATGGTATTTTAGGACTTGATGGTACCTTTGGTTAAGGTTCTAGAGGCCTCGGGTGTATTTCAGGTGAGTTTTGAGCATGTCCGGGCTTTTCTAGAACTCTGGCATGGTTCTAGTGCCTTGGAAACGCAGACCTCGGCAAATTTCGTGGACCGTGATGGAGGGAGCACGGACTGCATAATTTTGGTCGAGGCCGTGCTCCAAGGAAGATCTACAGATTCGCCAGTCCAATTTCCGAAGCCTATATCTTTTTCTCTACAAGGAATTTTGAGATAATTCGAAAATGAAAGTTGTAGCTCTTCATATGTAGTTTCCAGAAAGGTAAAGAAATTATTATTTGGGCATCTGTAGAAAATGTTATGGCCAAAATACTAAGGCCTAGAAAGGCAGCCACCAGAAGTGCGGCCGCACCACTTTTTCGCGATCGCAGGGGCTGGGATTTTCACGGACCGCATAGTGGAGATCAGAGGGTGCACTATATAAACGAGGTTTAGGGTATTATTTCACATTTGGACCTAGGGAGCTCTGTTTGTGGTGATTTTTCGTGGGTTTTTTAAGGAATTCATCGGGGTAAGTGATTCTAACACGGATTTGGTTAATATACATGAATATATCAATGATTTCATCATCTGATTAGTACTTTGAGGTGGAAATTTGGGAAAAATTGTAGAAACTTCATAAAATAAATTTTTGGGATTTGAATGTCGATTCGAAGTCGGATTTGAGTGAAACTAGTATGGTTGGAGTCGTGAGAGAATGGGATTTCAAGTTTTGTAACTTTTGTTGAATTTCTATATGTGGGCCCGGAGGCCGGGTTTGAGACAATTTCGGGTTTTTGGTCTAATTTGGTAGTTTTTCCCGTGGAATTAATTCCTTAGCATACATTGATGGTATTGTACTGATTGTGAACAGATTCGGAGAATTTGGAGGCCGAATCGAGGGGCAAGAAAATCACGAAGTAGAGATTTGACCGGTTTGAGGTAAGTAACGATTGTAAAAATCTAGTCTTGAGGGTATAAAACACAGGATTTCGTATCATACTAGTATTTTGAGGTGACGCACATTCTAGGTGACGGGCGTGTGGGCGTGCACTGTTGGCGATTGTGACTTGGTCCGTCCCTTACCAACTGTAGAGTTGCATATTTGTTGAAATTGTATAATACCTATGTTTTTAGAAAGAGTTTCTGTAAATTAGGGTGAATGTCATGTTTGGGCCTTGTGCCAATGCTATTTGGACCTTAGGGGCCTTTTCTTACTATCCTCCCACCACTTTCGATTGAAAATCTATACTCAGTCATGGTTATACCTGTTTATTGCAAAAGTCAGTATTATTACTCTGTTTTGATGCATATAAATGTTGTTTTGGGCTGAGTTCTCTGTTTTTACATAAATGCCCGAGTGGCTTGAAAGGTTTATGATTGAATGAAGCCGGGGGCCTGATTTCTGAGGATATGATATGGGATCGGGTTGCACACCGCGACATGTTTATTATAAGTTGAGGCCCCGAGTGATTTATGCCATGACTTGGCTTAATATGGCGCTTGGGCTGAAGGAGCCCCTCCGGAGTTTGTACACACCCCCAATGAGCGCAGGTACCTACTGAGTGTGAGTGCTGAGTGTGAGTGCCGAGTGATGAGTGATTGGTAGGCATGAGCGATGGTTAGGTATGGCCGAGTGGCTGTTACGAGTGATTGTGTGGTATTCTCGAGGGGCTATTTATGAGTGACTGTGAGGCTTTGCCCGAGGGGCTGTATATGAGTGATGTTTTGCCCGAGGGGATGTTTATGATTTCATTATTTTCACTCTATTTTGCATTGAGCCTCTGTTGAAACTGTTGAAAAATAACTTTAAAGTATTCTGAAACTGGATTTTAAACGAGATGATTTGACTCAAATACTGATTTGAAAGCATGTTCTATTTTACTGATATTTCATGATGTGGACTTTATGTGTTTTACTGCTCATCACTACTGCTCAGCCTTTTTTTTTTGTTGTTACATACTGAAATGGCGTACTCACGTTACTCCCTGCACTTTGTGTGCAGATCCAGGTGTTTTCTAGACACGGTTGAGGCTGTTAGTTATTTTTGACGCAGATTCTTGGAGTTAGAAAGGTAGCTGCAAGGCAATCGAAGCCCTGCTTTCCTCCTACTTTATCTTCCCTTAGTTGTACTTAATTAATCCCAAACTATGTTAGTCTTGATGTTTACAAACAGTTGTAGTAGTTCCTCATGACTAGTGACACCCGATGTCGAGCCTTTATTTCTACATTTTTTTTCTTGATTTGAATTTCTTATTAAAGGTTTATTGTTATATAGCTCGAAATTTAGTTTTGAAAATGAAATATTGGGTTGTTTTGGTAGTTAATTGGCTGGCCTAGTACCATGATAGGCGCCATCACGACTTGGTAGTTTGGGTCGTGACAAGTTGGTATCAGAGCCTAGGTTACATAGGTCTCACGAGTCATGAGCGGGTTAAGTAGAGTCTTGCAGATCGGTACGGAGACATTTGTACTTATCTTCGAGAGGCTTCGGAACCCTTAGGAAACTTCACTCTCTTGAATTCTTATCGTGTGGTACTGATTCAACTTGAAGCGTAATCCTTTGAATTCCTTCCACACATTCGTATGCGCGCTTGAGCGCTCGGTATCAGTTGTGCATCAACGGCTTGCGATTCCATGGATGATGTGCGAGATGTGACCTCAGTATGCTGATGAAGGGCCAATCTAGAGGACTTGAGGCCGGGTTTTGATCGTAGCTTGAGCACATAGATGTTGATTGTGTGAGCGTGCTTGTGGATTTATATGTCCGGTAGTGTCCCTATTAGTGGAATTTGTGGTTGGATGGTTACGTGATGAGTATGATGTGACTACGATATGAGTTCATGTGATTTGAATGTGACGAGAAGGATTTGCTTGAGGTGTAGAAAGAACTATTTGGTATTTGATTTCCATCCCGATTTGACGTATAGTCTCGAGTTATAAGTGTGATGGAGGATCCTTTTCATGTTGTTCAGTTGAGGAGTAAAAGTAGATTTTCATATCATGATATGAGTATACACTCAGGAATATTAAGTGATTGCGTAATGTTTATGACAGTGGAAGGGTATAAAGAGATGTTAGTTTAAGGCGAAGCAAGTGGGTTATCTCCTGCGGGGTGTCTTGAGGGTCGTGTGATCCCTATGTTGTTTAAGTGCGAGTTCTCTTTTACCAGTGAAATATATGTGTTGCAATTTGAGTTTGGATCGCTTGTGAGAGTGGACTTGACTGTTACAAGGGTGAATGCGAGATTTTGCAGATGATTCAAGATGCTAGATGGTTTGTGTTACATGAGCTTATGGAGGATTTCATTAAATCTCAGTGCGATATTATGGCTGTAATAAAGTATGGGCATTGTAAGTTATGGTTTGTTTTGATCTATGGCTTTGAGCCAAGCGGGGAGTCCGTTATTGATAAGTTGATTATACGAAGATATGTTGTATTCATTTTGGTTTGAGGTATACTTGTGAAAGAGTTATGTTCAGCAGTGGGTGAAATCGAGGATGACTCGAGTAAGGGAATTTATGGATACAGGTTGTACTTCGCTCTGTGGGTATGTAGGGGTCATGAAATAATTGAGTGGCTAGTTGTAGAGGATGTAGTGTGCGTGGAGTAGAAGATTGCTCGGTTGCTTAGAAGTATGGATTACTTCCTGGGGTGTTAGTGTACAAATTAGGTGACGTTATGGAATGGGTGTCTAATTTTTTTAGATGACCATGTGTCATAAATTAAGTAAAGAGTTGATAGCATCCTAGGAAGCTCAAATCTATTCAAGGACAAGAATGACGCTTTGGAATCTCAAATAGGGTCTTTAACAAGATGTCAAGCTAAAGTGTTGCCAAACAAGGTCATTAGACATCAAGTGCAAGTAAAGAAGCTGTTAATTGGGAGGAAGAGCTTAAGGAAAGGATATGAGTTATAATATATGTGTTATAATTATTTTATGTCCCAAATTCATGTCCAAGAAGAGGTGGATTAGATCCAAAGAAACATCCTCTGAAGAAGGTCCAAATCAGGCCATCGTTGGACCAATTTGGCACCTAAAATGTGTTCAAACTTGAAGCCCATGAAGTCATACATAAAGCCACGTTTTTATAGCATAAAGAGAACTTACTTGATGTCCAAGAAGGGTACAATAGTCATGTTAGATGTTGAGTGCAAGTTGGTGCCTAGTTGCTTGCAAATTTCCTTCAAGATTTCAAGATTTTCATTATTCTATCCAAGATTGGTTTGGGACGTATTTCCATATATTAGGGAACTATATTTATTGCTTTCCTAGTTAGTTAAGGTTATGTTTTCCTTTTCCTAAGATTGTTGGAAGTACTTTCCAAGAATTACTTGGTTTTTGCTCCATAGTATTGTGTTGAGTGAAGAGAGTGGGATGTCAAGGGGGGGGAAGAGTAAGCTTGAGAGGAAAGAAAAGAGAGAAGGCCGTGAGAGAGAAAAAAGATGTGAGGTAGAGAAACAAGAGGGTTTGAGTGAAGAAAAATAAGAAAACCATGGTGAGAGAGAAGAGCATAAGGGTGAGGAGAAAGCTAGTTCTGTGATAAAAGCCAAAAATAGTGTATGCAAGAAAAATATTTCTTTACTTCCTAACCCTTTGCCTCTTTCTTGTTATATTTCTTGTGATTTTGTGCAGCCATATGTGGAAAGTCCTTTTGAAAGTGGGGGTGAGGCACAAGAGATGTTTGCAAAGGATCCAATTGGATTCCAACATGAATTTAGCGAAATCAATTCTTGCTGGACGGTGGATAATAAAAGCTTGATTAATTTCTTTGTTGTTGAACCTTTTGACTATTTTAATTTTTATTTAAAGGTTTATAACATGGAGTTCCCTAAAGGCATTGTTAAGTTAGAGCCATTGCGTAAAAGAATAAAAGGTGATGTTGTTCCATTAATAATTAAGTCCAAGTATGGTATTTATAATTGGATTATTCACATTCTTGGCCTTTGTAGAACTCCTAAGTTTTTTTTGGAGGTAATGAATTATACTCTTACTTCTTAAGTTGGTGACTTTATAATTTTTATGAATGATGATATTTTGATGCTTATCAAGTCATTAACTATAATATCTAAGTTCAAGTGCAAGAGTAATTTGCTTACTTTTGAAATTGAGTATGACATAGATGATTATGCATTCCAACTTGGTGGAAAGAGGCATGAAATTTATGAGAAAAGGATTTCTAATGAGTTAAATGTTCTTTCTTTTCTTATTCAAGTGCCTAATGAGTTTTCATGTGTTAAATTGCTAGAATGTGAGTTTTGTTGTTCGATGGGAAGTCATTCCTCTAGTCATATTTATTGTCAGGCTGTAAAAGTGCTTGCTTCTAGTAAAGAGGATATGCATGATTATTGTGACATTAGTAATCATATACTCTTTCATGAACCTATCTGTGACTATTTTTGTGACATTTTTAGTAATTATGTAGAATTCATTGGTGTTGCGAATATTATTGGGGAAAGTTATAATCATGAGCTTGGATGTATTGAATATTTTATTTTGGAAGTTATGGGTTCTTCTGACCTTTCTGAAAATTTATGTGTTTCTTTGAATAACTTACGTGTAGAAGAATCCATGGGATTTATAATTGATAATTGTCTATATCATAAAAGTATCTTATTTGATATATGTGGCAGAGATAATTGTGTTAAATGGTGGCATGGCCAATATTTTATAATTTTTTTTGCGTGCACATATTTGGACTACCTTATTGACAAGATCGCATTGCAAATTTCATTATATAGTGCATCTAAGAGAGGTTTTTATTTGACAAATCTTGGTAGGCATAAATTTTATTGGGATGATGATGTCCATATGTTTTATAAAGGAGTATTTACACCTATTAGGAGTAATTGGGTTAAGTGGACACATGGTCACTATCTTGTTTTATTCCTACCATTTTTTCAGGTTAGTGGATGTCATTTACTAGTGCCTCATAGGAAGCTCAAATCTATTCAAGGACAAGAATGAAGCTTTGGAATCTCAAATAGAGTATTTAACAAGATGTTAAGCTAAAGTGTTTCCAAACAAGGCCATAGACATCAAGTGCAAGTAAAGAAGTTGTTAATTGGGAGGAAGAGCTTAAGGAAAGGATATGAGTTATAATATATATGTTATAATTATATTATGTCTCACATTCATGTCCAAGAAGAGGTGGATTAGATCCCAAGAAACATTCTCTGAAGAAGGTCCAAATCAGGCCGCCGTTGGACCAATTTGGCACCTAAAATGTGGCCAAACTTGTAGCCCATGAAGTCCTACATAAAGCCACGTTTATAGCATAAGTAATACTTACTTGATGTCCAATAAGGGTACAATATTCGTGCTAGATGTTGAGTGCAAGTTGGTGCCTAGTTGCTTGCAAATTTCCTTCAAGATTTCCAGATTTTTATGATTCTATCCAAGATTGGTTTCAGACATATTTCCATATATTAGGGGACTATATTTATTGCATTCCTAGTTAGTTAAGGATATATTTTCCTTTTCCTAAGATTGTTGAAAGTACTTTCCAAGAATGACTTGGTTTTTACTTCCTAGTATTTTCCTTTTCCTAAGATTGTTGAAAGTACTTTCCAAGAATGACTTGGTTTTTACTTCCTAGTATTTTCCTTTTCCTAAGGTAGTTGGACTTGTTGTCAAAAGTAGTTTAGGACTTTATTTTATTATTTTTTAGATACAATTTCGTGACACTTCTCTTTATAAAGAGTGTATTCTTTGTTTTTAGACTTAGATTATTATATACAATATCAATAAAAATTGTGAGATTTTTCTTGCACTCTTGTGTGTGGCTACTCTTGGATTTATTCTTCAACCTTCAAGTCTCAACTTAAGGTGGTAAGATTAAATTCCTTCGAAATCTTAGATCACTTCTAGGTATTCAAGAAAGTTGATAAGTTTAGGTTTATTGTTGTTCTTGTTATTCTAAAGGGTCGGGTTTCACAATCTATTTCTTATTTTCAAGTCTCTACCAAAGGCGATTAGTTCTTTGTTAGCTAATTGTTGTTGTTAGGATTCAACTCCAATAATAGACTTCTTGAATTCAAGAAACTCTTTCTTGAATTCAATCTATCTTTAATTTTCCGTCTTTTTTGTTTCTTTATTTTTCTTTTAGGTTCCGCGTGTTTATTGATTTTCTTTAGTAGTTCTCGGACCCCTAGAGTGTTGTTATCAAGTGGTATCAGAGCATAGGCTAATCAAGATCTCAATCTTGATAATCTTGGGAGGTTCTTGACCAGAAAAAGAAAAAGAAAAAGGAAAAAAGAACGAAAAAAGAAATAAAATCAGCCAAAAAAAAGTGATAGTTGTTTGGTTTCCAAGTCAAGAAAGGAGACAAGAAGAGGAGATCCTAGTTCTTGTAGATTCAGGTAACTTTTTTCCCTATTCTTGTGGGATTTGAGTTTTTAAAATTTTTTCCTTTTTCTTTTTAAACTAACCAATTCCTATTCTTTCTAGGTTTGGTCTTTCACTTTCCTTTTTCTTTTCTAACTCCTCAATTTTATCACTAAATTGTTGTGACTTATTAGGTTTATTAATAAATTTAAAGATTGACGACCAAGAGTTACTTTGAGTGGAAAAAAGCAAAAGAGGTGAGAGTATTAGAAGGAAAAAACCAAACTTGAGAGATATATAATTCTTCTAATCTTTGTTCAAGACATTTCAAACAGGTACTTATCGTGAAAAGGAGGCGGGCTATGACTCAACAACTTGAAAAGTAAAGCTTACAGTATAGCGAAGGGAAGAAAGACAATGGTAAAGTTAGTTTTCAAACAAGAGCTAAAGTGATGACCGCGATTTGTGCCATTAGAATTGACAAAGCATATGGCTATAACTCAATTAGCTCTTATATGGTTGAAAGATTGAACTTGCCGTGTATTGAGCATATTGAACCCTACTTGTTGAGAGGAGTAAACTTGGATAAAAGAGTGCTATTACGATTCTCTATTAGAAGGTATGAGGATACAATTTGGTGTGATGTGATTCCCATGAATAATTATCATATCTTGTTGGGAAAGCCATGGTATGTCTATAGAAGAGCTTCATATAGCATGGTAAAAACATATACTCTTTTGAGGTTAACGGGAAGAAACTCATTCTTGGGCGTTTGACTCCCTCCAAATTTGTAAAGACGAAAAGAATGTTAAAGAGAATATAGAAAAATATGAGAGAGAAAAAATGAGAGGAGTACGAGAGTGCATGTTGACATCCCAAGAGAGGAAAAAAGAGAGATTGTGTTGAGTTAAGAGAGTGGGATGTCATGGGGGAAAAGAGTAAGCTTGAGAGGAAAGAAAAGAGAGAAGGCCGTGATAAAGAAAAAAGATGTGAGGTAGAGAAACAAGAGGGTTTGAGTGAAGAAAAATAAGAAAACCGTGGTTAGAGAGAAGAGCATAAGGGTGAGGAGAAAGCTAGTTCTGTGATAAAATCCAAAGAGAGTGTATGCAAGAAAAATATTTCTTTACTTTCTAACCCTTTAACTCTTTCTTGTTATACTTCTTGTGATTTTGTGCAGCCATATGTGGAAAGTCCTTTTGAAAGTGGGGGTGAGGCACAAGAGATGTTTGCAAAGGATCCAATTGGATTCCAACATGAATTTAGCGAAATCAATTCTTGCTGGATGGTGGATAATAAAAGCTTTATTAATTCCTTTGTTGTTGAACCTTTTGACTATTTTGATTTTTATTTACAAGTTTAGAACATGGAGTTCCCTAAAGGCATTGTTAAATTAGAGCCATTGCGTAAAAGAATAAAAGGTGATGTTGTTCCATTAATATTTAAGTCCAAGTATGGTATATATAATTGGTTTATTCACATTCTTGGCCTTTGTAGAACTCTTCAGGTATTTTTGGAGGTAATGAATTATACTCTTACTTCTTATGTTGGTGACTTTATAATTTTTATGAATGATGATATTTTGATGCATATCAAGTCATTAACTATAATATCTAAGTTCAAGTGCAAGAGTAATTTGCTTACTTTTGAAATTGAGTATGACATAGATGATTATGCATTCCAACTTGGTGGAAAGAGGCATGAAATTTATGAGAAAAGGCTTGCTAATGAGTTAAATATTCTTTCTTCTCTTATTCAAGTACCTAATGATTTTTCATGTGATAAATTGCTAGAATATGAGCTTTTTTGTTCGATGGGAAGTCATTCCTCCAGTCATATTTATTGTGAGGCTGTAAAAGTGCTTGCTTCTAGTAAAGAGGATATGCATGATTATTGTGACATTAGTAATCATATACTCTTTCATGAACCTATCTATGACTCTTTTTGTGACATTTTGAGTAATTATATAGAATTCATTGGTGTTGTGAATATTATTGGGGAAAGTTATAATCATGAGCTTGGATGTATTGAATATTTTATTTTGAAATTTATGGGTTCTTCTGACCTTTCTGAAAATTTATGTGTTTCTTTGAATAACTTACGTGTAGAAGAATCCATGGGATTTATAATTGATAATTGTCTATATCATAAAAGTGTCTTATTTGATACATGTGGTAGAGATAATTGTGTTAAATGGTTGCATGACCAATATTTTGTAATTTCTTTTGCGTGCACATATTTGGACTACTTTATTGACAAGATCGCATTGCGAATTTCATTATATAGCGCATCTGAGAGAGGTTTTTATTTGACAAATCTAAGTAGGCATTAATTTTATTGGGGTGATAATGTCCATATGCTTTATAAGGGAGTATTTACACATATTAGGCTTAATTGGTTTAAGTGGACACATGGTCACTATCTTGTTTTATTCCAACCATTTTTTCAGATTAGTGGATGTTATTTACTAGTGCATTTTTTTTTTGTAAGGTCGAAATTCGAGGACAAATTTTCTTCAAGAAGAGGGGAATGATAGCATCCTAGGAAGTTCAAATCAATTCAAGGACAAGAATGAAGCTTTGGAATCTTAAATAGGGTCTTTAACAAGATGTCAAGCTAAAGTGTTGCCAAACAAGGTCATTACACATCAAGTGCAAGTAAAGAAGTTGTTAATTGGGAGGAAGAGCTTAAGGAAAGGATATGAGTTATAATATATGTGTTATAATTATTTTATGTCCCAAATTCATGTCCAAGAAGAGGTGGATTATATCCCAAGAAACATCTTCTGAAGAAGGTCCAAATCAGGCCACCGTTGGACCAATTTGGCACCTAAAATGTGTCCAAACTTGCAGTCCATGAATTCCTACATCAAGCCACGTTTTTATAGCATAAAGAGGACGTACTTGATGTACAAGAAGGGTACAATAGTCGTGCTAGATGTTGAGTGCAAGTTGGTGCCTAGTTGCTTGCAAATTTCCTTCAGGATTTCCAGATTTTCATGATTCTATCCAAGATTGGTTTGGGAAATATTTCAGTATATAAGGGGACTATATTTATTGCTTTCCTAGTTAATTAAGGTTATGTTTTCCTTTTCCTAAGATTGTTGGAAGTACTTTCCAAGAATGACTTGGTTTTTGCTTCTTAATATTTTTCTTTTCCTAAGGTAGTTGGATTTGTTGTCCAAAGTAGTTTAGGACTTTATTTTCTTATTTTTTAGGTACAATTTCGTGACCCCTCTCTATATAAAGGGTGTCTTCTTTGTTTTTAGACTTAGATTATTATATACAATATCAATATAAATTGTGAGATTTTTCTTGCACTCTTGTGTGTGGCTACTCTTGGATTTATTCTTCAACATTCGAGACTCAACTTAAGGTGGTAAGATTAAATTCCTTCGAAATCTTAGATCACTTCTAGGTATTCAAGAAAGGTGATAAGTTTAGGCTTATTGTTGTTCTTGTTATTCTAAAGGGTCGGGTTTCACAATCTATTTCTTGTGTTTAAGTCTCTACCAAAGGCGATTAGTTCTTTGTTAGCTAATTGTTGTTGTTAGGATTCAACTCCAAGAATAGACTTCTTGAATTCAAGAAACTCTTTCTTGAATTCAATCTATCTTTAATTTTCTATTTTATTGTTTCTTTATTTTTCTTTTAGCTTCCGCGTATTTCTTGATTTTCTTTAGTAGTTCTCGGATCCCTATCGTGTTGTTATCAAGTGGTATCACAGCATAGGCTACTCAAGATTTCAATTTTGACAATCTTGGGAGGTTCTTGAGCTGAAAAAGAAAAAGAAAAAAAGAATGAAAAAATAATAAAAAGAAAAATATCAGCCAAAAAAAAAGTGAATAGTTGTTTTGGGTTTTTAAAATTTTTTCCTTTTTCTTTTTAAACTAACCAATTCCTATTCTTTCTAGGTTTTGTCTTTCACTTTCCTTTTTCTTTTCTAACTCCTCAATTTTATCACTAAATTATTGTGACTTGTTAGATTTATTAATAAATTTAAAGATTAACGACCAAGAGTTGCTTTGAGTGGAAAAAAGCGGTGAGAGTATTAGAAGGAAAAATCCAAACTTGAGACATACATAATTCTTCTAATCTTTGTTCAAGACGTTTCAAACAGGTACTTATCGTGAAAGGAGGCGAGCTATGACTCAACAACTTGAAAAGTCAAACTTACAGTATAGCGGAGGGAAGAAAGACAACGGTAAAGTTATTTTTCAAACAAGAGCTAAATTGATGTCCGCGATTTGTTCCCTTAGAATTGACAAACAATATGGCTATAACTCAATTAGCTCTTATATGGTTGAAAGATTAAACTTGCCTTGTGTTGAGCATATTGAACCCTACATGTTGAGAGGAGTAAAGGTGGATAAAAGAGTGCTATTACTATTCTCTATTGGAAGGTATGACGATGCAATTTGGTGTGATATGATTCCCATGAATAATTATCATATCTTGTTGGTAAAGCCATGGTATGTCTACAGAAGAGCTTCATATAGCATGAAAAAAACAGATACTCTTTTGAGGTTAACGGGAAGAAACCCATTCTTGTGCATTTAATCCCTCATAAATTTGTGAAGATGAAAAGACTGTTAAAGAGATATGGAAAAATATGAGAGAAAAAAGAATGAGAGGTGTAAGAGAGTGCATGTTGACATCCCAAGAGAGGAAAAGTGAGAGATTGTGTTGAGTGAAGAGAGTGGGATGTCAAGGGGGGAAAGAGTAGTAAGCTTGAGAAGAAAGAAAAGGGAGAAGGCAGTGAGTTAGAAATAAGAAGTGAGGTAGAGAAACTAGAGGGTTTGAGTGAAGAAAAAGAAGAAAACCGCGGTGAGATAGAAGAGGATAAGGGTGAGGAGAAAGCTAGTTTTGTGATAAAAACCAAAGAGAGTGTATGCAAGAAAAATATTTCTTTACTTTCTAACCCTTTAACTCTTTCTTGTTTTACTTCTTGTGATTTTGTGCAGCCATATGTGGAAAGTCCTTTTGAAAGTGGGGGTGAGGCACAAGAGATGTTTGCAAAGGATCCAATTGGATTCCAACATGAATTTAGCGAAATCAATTCTTGCTGGATGGTGGATAATAAAAGCTTGATTAATTTCTTTGTTGTTGAACCTTTTGACTATTTTGATTTTTATTTACAGGTTTACAACATGGAGTTCCCTAAAGGCATTGTTAAATTAGAGCCATTGCGTAAAAGAATAAAAGGTGATGTTGTCCATTAATAATTAAGTCCAAGTATTGTATTTATAATTGGTTTATTCACATTCTTGGCCTTTGTAGAACTCCTAATGTATTTTTGGAGGTAATGAATTATACTCTTACTTCTTATGTTGGTGACTTTATAATTTTTATGAATGATCATATTTTGATGCATATGAAGTCTTTAATTATAATATCTAAGTTCAAGTGCAAGAGTAATTTGCTTACTTTTGAAATTGAGTATGACAGATGATTATACATTCCAACTTGGTGGAAAGAGGCATGAAATTTATGAGAAAAGGCTTGCTAATTAGTTAAATAGTCTTTCTTCTCTTATTCAAGCGCCTAATGAGTTTTCATGTGATAAATTGCTAGAATGTGAGTTTTGTTGTTCGATAGGAAGTCATTCCTCTAGTCATATTTATTGTGAGGCTGTAAAAGTGCTTGCTTCTAGTAAAGAAGATATGCATGATTATTGTGACATTAGTAATCACATACCCTTTTAATGAACTTATCTATGACTCTTTTTGTGACAGTTTGAGCAATTATGTAGAATTCATTGGTGTTGCGAATATTATTGGTGAAAGTTATAATCATGAGCTTGAATGTATTGAATATTTTATTTTGGAATTTATGGGTTCTTCTCACCTTTCTGAGAATTTATGTGTTTCTTTGAATAATTGGATATATCATAAAAGTGTCTTATTGATACATGTGGCGGAGATAATTGTGTTAAATGGTTGCATGACCAATATTTTGTAATTTCTTTTACGTGCACATATTTGGACTACCTTATTGACAAGATCGCATTACAAATTTCATTATATAGTGCATCTGAAAGAGGTTTTTATTTGAAAAATCTAAGTAGGCATAAATTTTATTGGGATGATGATGTCCATATGCTTTATAAGGGAGTATTTACACCTATTAGGCTTAATTGAGTTAAGTGGGCACATGGTCACTATCTTGTTTTATTCCTACCATTTTTTCAGATTAGTGGATGTCATTTACATGTTTCACTACAAGAAAAGAGGTCTTTAATGACCACTTCTTTACGACAGGAAATTAATCCGGTCGTTATATATATGCTTATAGTGGCCAATATTTATTCCAGTCGTTAAAATTATTTTTTACTGTATTTTTTACGAGAGAATAATTTCCCGTCCTTCAAATTAAGTCAATCCCCTCGTTAAATCTGAATAAAACGAAAAATAAAGCGGTAAATTATTCCCTCCTTTTTTTCCTCAACCAACCGTCCGCCATACTCCCAAATTAATCAAAAAATCCCTACAATCTCTCACTCTAATCTTATCCCAAAACCATACCCCAAATTCAGCAGAGAAGAGGCAAAGAATCACGAAAAAAATATGTATATATATAGCAAAACTCAACAAATAATCACAAAAAGATTTGGTCTTGCTGCTGTACGTACTTATAAATTGTGTGCTTTGTGGTGAATCCGTGTCAGCGCAGCTGGGTTCCGTTCTCCATCTCGTCAAGCTAAGGTAAACTTAAATCGCTAAACTTGTAGTTATAATTATTGTGAAATTGTGTCTTTTTGTTAATCTCTCTGCTTTTCAAATATTGGATTTCTTCTTAGAATTACATGTATATTTTTCATATTTATAGTTACATCGACGCCTTTTATGGCGAGGCTTCTATTGCAGTACCTCTGCTATATGTTTGCTTGCTGGAATATTTTGGTTTAAGAATCAAACAAGATTGTAGGGATTAAATTTTCCTCATAATTTGTAACAATATGTGTTTAAATGTGGTGTTCCCTTGATCTTCACCGATTAGTCCTCAAAAGCCTATTCTTGTGACCATTAGTGTCAGATTGCGAAGCCTCTGCATTTATTTTTCCGGTGGTAGGATCTGAAGGTTGTTAAAAAAATACATGCTGCAATTATTATTTTTGATCATCAGGTTTCATGGGCAATCTTACTCCAGTACTGATGCACATATATAAATGATATAGTTAGGAGACTCAAAGTTGTGTCTGTTGCTTCAAGGAAATGCATATGAGTTTCTTTGGTGATCAGATTTAGTTACATCGACGCCTTTTATGGCGAGGCTTCTTGCAGTACCTTTGCTATTTTATTGCTTGCTGGAATATTCAGATTTAAGAATCAAACAAGTTTGTAGGGATTAAATATAATTTGTAACAATATGTGTTTAGATGTGGTGTTCCCTTGATCTTCACCGATTAGTTCCTCAAAAACCTATTCTTGTGACCATTTGTTTTCTAGTGTCAGATTGTGAAGCCTCTACATTTGCTTTTCTGTTGGTAGGTTCAATTGTACAAAAAAATTTCTTTTACCACATACATATTTTTAGTCAAATATGAATCCATAAAAAATTTAAATATCCTTGTACTCTTAGTCCAATATATGAATAAGATTATGCAGAACTTTTGTGCTTCCAATCCTTCATACATCAATTCCATTGAGTAATTGCTTTAAATCAAACCCCTACAAAAAAAGCTTAATTTTTATGTGCTATTTGCTCTACTTCATGCATTTTCTTGTTTTTGCATTTAAGTATTCTGCTTTATGTTAATCTATGCTTCCTGATTACATGTATGATATAGAAGTTTCAGTGATAGAGTTGCTTCTCACTTGTGAAAACTTCTTAATTTTATATGGGGTGTTCCTGTTTCGGAAGCATAGATTGATATTTTTGCCAGTGTTAAATAGCGTGATGAGTACATAATGTTGCATCGTGTTACCTGTCTTCTGGTACTACTCTATTCCAATTATGGATTTTTATGCTAATTTGTATTTTATAGTTGTTGCCTTCACTTAGATGCATTGCTTGATTTTAAAGACAATAGCATTTACAGTCTTAATACAGCTGTATATATTGGACAATCCAATATATGAATAAGAATAACCTTGAGTGATGCACCATTTTGCACTAAAGTGGACTACTGCAATGTTATTGCTTTCGCATTTGATTGGAAAGGAGAATAAATCAACAAAATTTCCATCCACATCTCCAATACTTGCTTTCTCATTTTCATTTCATGTAGCTACGTACCTTATGTGTTGACTTCCAACCATGTTTGAATTGGGACCATCTTCTCTACCTCTTCACACATAAAGTACCAAAGTTTGCTCAGGTCCAATTTAGAAAATTTTCTTGCCAAGGTAGTTTTCAGAGTCCAACTTCAATAGTCCAGTCATGGTATATTGGTGTCCAACAATCTACTGCTTTGGGCTGTTATAAAATGGTACAAAGAACATGGCCGTTTTCAAAGAATACCACATATATATTAAAGACAGTATTTGCTATATTTTCAAGAGATATTATGGTGGCCCGAAACATTGTACAATATTCAAATATGATGGAGTAGTATTGATTTTAATGTATATTTATATTCCTGTACAGAACATTAGAGTACTATTAATTGATTAAAGGTTAAGAATGGCATCCAATTTTTATGGGCATTTTAGTAATTCAAGTTTGACGTTAGGAGCTTCCTATTTTTAGTATAATATGATTGATACTGGTTGTGATACTTTAGAAAGCTCACATATGTAACCTCTGTTTGCTTTTACTTCTGATTTTTCAATTTTAATTAAGGATTTAAAAGCCGATACAATGATTATTATCGATTTTGCTTTAGAATGAGTAACATACAAGTTGAAGTATTTGCTTATTTGTTGGCTTGTTAATAAATGTTTACAAGTTGAATAAATGTTTGCTAATACATATATTTTAATCCTATATACATATATTTTACTCATGCACCAGATTATGGCACCTGATAAGAAAAGGATGGAACTTGTCCATGACCGACTTGGATTGCTTACAAGCTGGAGGTGGACAACTTCTTGGATTTTGCATTTACAAGATTAAGTGAAGCACGTGTAATACGTTGTCCATGTATCAAATGTTGTAATACATCTTCGGGAACACGCGAGATGGTAAGTCACATTTAATAGTACATGGAATAATTCAAAATTATACCTTTTGGTATCACCACGGGAAAAAGTTAGATGAGCCACAATAAAATTCAGAAGATGTAGAAGATGATAACATTGAAGAAGCTGATGGTGAGGATAAAATACATGGGATCCTAAAAGATTTACACCCTGATTTTCTTGCAGACAATACGAACATTGACGGTGATGATTTTCTTGAGGAGGAACCAAATGTTGAAGAAAAAAAAATCTATAGGCTTTTAAAGGATTTTGAGCAACCATTGTACCAAAATTCGAAAGTTTCTAAACATTCTACTATGGTTAAATTGCTTCATATCATAAGTATTGGTCGTTGGAGTCATGAGTCATCTACAATGTTGTTGAAGATGTTGAAGGAAGATCTATATCCTGATGAATCAAGCTTTCCAGATTCATATTATGAGGCAAAGAAGATAATTCGGGATCTTGGACTTTCTTATAGGAAGATTGATGCGTGCAACAATAATTGCATGTTATATTGGAAGGATGACAAGTTTCTTGAATCTTGCAAAATTTGTGGAGCATCTAGATGGAAAGAGGATAAACATAGTGGAGAAACTAAATTTAAGAGTGAAAAATAGATAGCACACAAGATTTTACGTTATTTTCTGTTAAAGCTAAGACTCCAAAGATTGTTTATGTCCTCAAAGATATCATATTTAATGACATGGCATCATGACAAAAGAGTTGACAATGGAATAATGAGGCATCCAGCTGACTCAACGGCATGGAAAAAGTTTGATGAGCTTCACCAATCTTTCGCCGCTGATCCTCGTAATGTTCGACTTGGTCTTGCTAGTGATGGTTTTCAACCATTTGGAAGTTCTAGAACTCCGTATAGCATTTGGTATGTTGTACTTATTCCTTATAATTTACCACCTTGGCTATGTATGAAGCAAGAGAATTTTATTTTGTCGATGCTTATTCCCGGTCCTGAAAGTCTGGGAGACGCAATTGATGTTTATCTTCAGCCTTTGATGGATGAATTAAAGGAATTATGAGAACTGGAGTGAAGACCTTTGATGCGTCAACTAGACATAACTTTATGTTGCATGCAACTTTATTATGGACCATTAATGACTTTCCGGCCTATGTAAATTTATCCGGATGGAGTACAAAAGGAAAATTAGCTTGCCCATGTTGAAATAAAGAAACCTCCTCAATTAGGTTAGAAAATGGTAAAAAGTCACTGTTATATGGGTCATAGACGCTTTCTTCCTCGTAATCACAAATGGAGGAATGATAAAGAGTCATTTGATGGCACTAAGCAGCGAAGACTACCAACCAAAATTTTATCGAGTGAGGATATACTTGATCAAGTAGCTAATTTAGATGGTTTACCACTAAAAGATCCAAAGAAGAAGCCTAAAATATCGCATGAGAGTAGGAATGATAATTGGAATAAGAAGAGTATTTTCTTTGATCTTCCCTATTGGAAAACTCTATTGTTGCGACATAATTTAGATGTGATGCATATTGAGAAAAATGTATGTGACAATATTTTGGGGACAATCTTAAATGTCAAAGGAAAACCAAAGATACCATAAAAGCTTGATTGGATTTGCAAGCAATGAACATAAGGAAAGAATTGCATCCAATTAAAAATGGGGATAAATATGAGCTACCAACAGCATGTTACACTTTATCTCCTGAAAAGAAAAATAGATTTTTCAATTTCCTAAAGAACTTAAAGGTTCCAGATGGATATTCATCAAATATATCTCAATGTGTCAACACCAAAGATCGTAAAATTTCAGGCCTAAAAAGTCATGATTTCCATGTTCTTCTACAACATTTACTTCCACTTGCTATACGTGGTATGCTTTGCAAATCTGTATGTGAACCTCTTATTGAGTTGTATTTATTTTTCAACTTTCTTGGAGCAACATGTTTAAGAATGGATGAGTTAGAAGTTAGAACAGCTAGCAGCTCAAATTCCTATAACTTTGTGCAAGTTAGAAAAGGTATTCCCTCCTTCATTTTTTGATGTGATGGTGCACTTGCCGATCCATTTAGTTAATGAGGCTATGATTGCTGGACCTATTCAATAACGATGGATGTATCCGGTGGAGCGATGGCTATACTTTTCAAAATCTTTAGTTCGTAATAGGGCTTGCCCAGAAGGTTCCATCGCGGAGAGATATTTAACAACTGAAATGTTTGACTTTATGTTCAAGATATTTGCATACAATGAAAACAAAGTTTAATCGCCTTGAGCGGAATTATGATGGTGGTTTTATTGAATCTGATGGAGGTTTAACAGTTTTTTGTCAACCTGGAAAAGAATTAAGAGCTGGAAAATTAGACAAACTTAATCCAGATGAATTAGAGCAAGCACATATTTATAGTTTGAAGAACTGTGATGAAATTCAACCATTTATCGAGTAAGTATTGACTCGACATACTAATTCACTTATAATTTATCCATGACTTCAATTAAAATGACGTGTTTCTTTAATGGTTTGTAGAGAGTTTTCACAAATTCCAGGTGATACCTCTCAAAAACATTCAGATAGGGAGTTCATTAGCTGGTTAAAAAACAAGGTTAGTACTAGTTATATACTATTATTATATTTTTAAACATAATTTTTATATAGTATTTGATAATTAAATTATATAATTGATTTTGGTAGGTTGTTGAATTGTACAAATGTGATAAAAGTAAGAAAATGGAAGATTTGCTCACTTTGTCACGTGGCCCCCTGCCATACGTGAGACGCCTCAAAGGTTACATTACTAATGGATATAGGTTTCATGTGGAAGACTATGACAGGGGTTTGAGAACTCAAAACTACGGGGTGGTTGTAGTTGGTGAGACAGATGAAGAGAATACAAATATTGATTATTACGGAGAACTTACGGAGATTCTTGAATTGCAATTTATTGGGGGGGGGGGAGTGATCTTGTTTAGATGTATGTGGTTTGATGTGTATGACCAAGAAAAGGGAGTTAAAATGGATGAATACGACTTTGTGAGTGTTAACCGTCAGCGATTATTGAAAACTAATGAGCCATTTGTATTAGCAAACCAAGCATTACAAGTTTTTTATGTCGACGATCCTTCAAATAAAGGATGACATGTTGCAAAAAAATTTATACCTCGTGATACTTTTGACATTTTGCAAGAAAAAAATGATTATTTGGAAAATTTGGATAATTCTACACAAATGAAAAGGAAAAGAACTCATGAAGGTTTTTGACCTTTATCGTGCATGTTGTTAATATTTTATTTCCTTAAGTCTCTTGCTTATCGCTTTTGTACGATAACTGGAACTAATAGGTAGCTCTCGCGAAACTTTTAAGACCTCTTTTGGAGGAAGAAAAGGTGTGCATTTGTGTTGTTGAAATCTGTGGATATGGTTTTGATCCAATTTGGACATGCTGGTCCCTACTCAAGTTGCCTTTTAAATTAATTTTGTAGAGTTTATTGCCAGTCAGTCCAGCTACAAAGGCAGAGCAGATGAGTGAGTGCCCCCGGACTATCAAACAGAATCACATGGTAATGTTTCTGCTATTTTACGTCCAACTTTCTCTTCTTTCTCATAGTCATAATTAAAGCAGAGTGGACCTTTAATAAAACGTTGAAGTTTTTGAAGTATACAATAACAGGGGTCTTCCAACAACACACACACTTAGGAACTGAGATGGCCTATTATTCTGAGTTTTCTATTAGTTTGTGTGGCTTTGTTCCACAATTGAATGAATTGTCCTTTCAATCTTTTATTGTGTTAAACTGATTTTTTGTTGATTTCCTTTGGTGTACTAGGATGATGAGGTCAAAGTCAAGAGCTCTTCCAACACACTGCTAACTTATGCTAAGAATGGGGCAACAAATCCAGATGAGGAGAAATACCGTAAAATTAGACTCAGTAATGCTGCTTTCCAGGTGAGTATTTATGAATTAAAAGCGAGTGTGGCCATTCTTTTTGCTTTTTATTTACATAAGTTGTGCTTCTTGCATCAGTACCCATCTGGTGCCAAAGTCAGATGTACTGTGTGCACCTTGAACATCATAACCTCAACCATTAAGCCATTGAACCCCGTTTGACAGTCTGTCCATATGCACGACTTGTTATTCTTCAAGTCGGTACTGACACTGTCTTGGAATAATGGTCTTGAATGAATCTTCTGTAATAATTAATTCCCCAGCCTAGGATGATCTCTCTTGTTTTCATACACCTTGGTCTCATTCATGTGAAGTGCTTGTTGCTAATTACATGTCCCGAGAAATGCACCTCCTCCTGAGCAAACAAACATTTGTTTGCGTTATATGGATTTACCACATTCTTCTGCAATACCTGAAATACCTTCCTCGGATACTACAATGATCGTACAATGTGGTGTTGTATATGACAATGTCATCGAGATAGACGACCACAAAATGGTCAAGATAAGGATGGAAAATTTTGTTCATAAAGGTGCAAAAGGTCGTCGGGGCTTATTGGTAAGTCCAAATGGCATTACCCGCCACTGCAGAACAAAAGTATAAAGGAAAAGGAAACAAAAAACAGAACCTCATATGTTAATGTGTAAAGGTAGTCACTCAATCATAATGCATATAACCAAGAGGCATTTCAGATTGTAAGTACATGTAATTGAAGTAAAAAACTTAACCAGCTTTGACTTAATAAAACGGGCAAATTGAATTATAATACATCAACCCAGCTGGTAATTCTTATTTTCCAACTCTCTTGTACTCAGTAGGAGAAATGTTTATAAAGATATGCACCTTATTTTGATCCGCTTATGAACTTGCATTACCTCACCAGTCACCAACATTACTAGGAAATCTTAATATATTTCTAAAACGCAAAATCCGTCAGTGGTGATCGGCAGCAGCAATTAAGGTCAAGGTTGCACTTAGATTATGAAGTAAGAACTATTGGTTTTACCTATAAGCTGAATCGAGAAGCTCATCCTGTAAATGTTTGAGTTGCTCCATATCTTCATGTTTCCTATTCCAACGCAAATCTGCTCGCTTTCGCAAAGAAGGACTGAAATAATTTGGCAATCAGTAGGATATGATACTTTTTTTTACCGTGAACTTTTAAGAGCATAGTAGTCAAGCAAAGCCTTGGTTGATTATTAAGTACTTTTTATGTATTTGCAGTTTTGTCTACCAAATGTCGGTAAAGTTTACTGTTGTTACCATTTAGTCTATAACTTGCAGCATGGGACTAAGTGAAGATGCAAGCATGACCGTTTGTGTCCTGCTACATTGTAGCTTGAATATTATCATAATCTTAACTTTATCCACTTCTAAATCATGTGACTGGTAAGCATTTAGAAGCCTGAGTTGTTAGCTTTTTGTTTCTCTGGTAGATACCTGAGTTATTATCCATTGCAGTTGATTCTGATGGAATCATCGTGTTCCATTTAAGAAATATTTTCTTAAATTGAATAAACGAGACTAGTAAGCACATGTGACTGGTAAGCTTTTAGAATTTTGCGGAATGGAATAAACGAGATATTTCACAGGGGTGAATCCAGAATTTAAACTTATAATGAATTCAAAATAAATGTCTTCCTCTGAAACATATCTCTTTGTTGGGTTTAAACCTTTATAATGATTTCTTTATTCTTTTTTCTCTTCTGGCTTTTCACCTATGTAATAAATGTTATTCCTTTATGATCGATGAAAATGGATCTTCTAGTATTTCTTGATTTCTGTCAAAAAGATCACTCAATTCTGCCTAAATATAATATTACTGTATGTTCAATTACCTAATGGCCAAGAAGATCTCCTGTCATTATAAATGTTTAGGAACTCACTTTTGAAAGGAATTGTAATCTAGAGTTAATTCTCTTTCTTTCCACTCGCTGGAACCTTCTACCAGTTATGAGGCCATTAACATATTAGATGTTTCCTACTTGTAATGATAATAGTTGTTACATCCAATGGTGTCTGTGACTTGTAATTCTGTAGTGGATTTACTTGTTTGTCTTGGAAAATTACAATTATTTCCTTGTGTTTTTTTTAAATCTTGTCAAGTGTGTGAGTTTCATTTAATGGTTAAAGTGTTCTTTTGACTTGATAATAATTTCTTCTGGTATTTATTTTAGGTTGACATGAATCCATCAAAATTTTGGAAATCTGAAATGGGAGCAACTTCAAAGAATGTACATCATGCATATATTCAATATGGTGCTTTAGCAAGAGAAAGATGACACGACTTTGGATCTTTGGGCTCTGTAAAAACAAGTATTAGAAAGCAAGATCTGATTGGAGAAAGTAAAAATCACATCTCAAATTTTTTTTAACAGAATAAGCTTGCATATACTAATAATCTTGTGCCCCTTGGTTTCGCTTCGATGGAAGATGATGCTCCCCTTGCTCAACACGTTGAAGTCTGCAAGGTCTCTTAAGTTATAATTTTTTTTTGTTTTGTTTCTTATTGGATTAGTATTGGTTTTATGTTTGCCATAAATCAAAATTTGCAGAAATAGGAGCAGCTTTGAAGAATGTACATCATGCATACATTCAACATGCCCCTTTAGCAAGGGGACGAGGGAAAAGCTTTCGATCTTTGGGCTCTGCAAAAATAAATATTTGCAAAAAAGATATTATTGGTGAGATTAAAAATCACAACTCATGGGCTTCTAAGCAGAAGAAGCTAACACATAATAGTAATAATCTTATGCCTCCTGATTTTGATACGATAGAAAACAACATTCCCTTCACTCAAGAAGCTGAAATGATGCAAGGTCTCAGGTTTTAATTATTTTCTTTGGTCTGTTACAAAACTAAAAGTTATTTTATGCTTTACTCAAATCAAAATTTGCAGAAGATGGAGCTACTTTGGAGAATGTACGAGACACTTACAGTCGACCTAGTGCTTTAGCAAGGGGACGTGGGCAAAACTTAAGATCTTCGGGCTCGGAAAAAAAAAGCGTGGGAAAGAGAAATCTGATTGGCGAAAGTAAAAATTCACAACTCAACAGCTTCTGAGCAGAATAAGATAGCACATAATAGTAGTAATCTTATGCCTCCTAGTGTCGATCCAATGGAAGATGATGTTTCCCTCGCTCAAGAAGATGAAATTATGCAAGGTCTCAAGTTTAATAATTTTTTTTGCTATAAGACTTGAATTTATTTGATGTTAATAATTTGCAGGTTTATGTGAATCAAAAAATCCAAAAAACGTGAGAAGAAAGAACAAGAATAAGATGTAGAAGAACTCAAACTTGGAGAAAAGTTTAGAGTCAACTTTTACCACAATCGGGTTGTTGGGAAGCATCAAGCCTCATTTTCGAGACACTTGGGTATATTAGTTCGTGATCGTAATATATTTTCATTGCAAGTACATTCATGGAAGGACATTGGAGAAGATAAGCTGGAACACATGTGGCGAGCTGTTACCGTGAGTACTTAAGGCACTATTGAAGTAACTTCGGTTAATCAAGTACACGCTTTATGCCTTACTGCTATTTATATTGTTAAGTGCTTTCTGTGTATTTCCTTTCTTCATTTATAGTAAATAATCTGAGATATGATTATACCAGTTATATTTGGTGTTGTTCTGCGTCTTCCTTTATGCATGTTTCTTTGTCTGATGAAAAAGAATTATCATAATATTTCAGTTTTAAGGATGACTATAGTATTGACACTTGTGAAAAACGAATTCTCATATTGATGTATCCTTGAAAAAAAAAATCGCGGTACGGTGAAGATTCAAAATTAGTACAACACTTCCATCTCTCCAATAGTACAAGCAATGTGAGCATTTATATGCAATTCATTATCACTTGTTATTAATATAGAGATAAAATCAGCAAATCTGCTGTTCAAAGTAAGGTGCCAATAAAAGGTACCACCAGTTGAAAATCCTTAGCAAGCTTAGCATTAGCAATCTTCCTGGTGGCCTGAAGTAAAAGAAAACTTTACTTACAAGATTTAATAAAAACTTTAACTTCGTTGAAATGGCAGGATATACCCATGACACACAGAACCTTATATTCTCAAGTCTTTCGATACTTGCTGTTTTTGCTCAAAATATTGGTTAAATTTTATATTTTTAGTTTACATGAAAATTTACTTTCTTGATTAATAATTTTGCAAAATATTTTAGGATAAATTTGACAGCGATGACATGAATCATCAAAGAGATCATGTCTTAAACCATATGAGAAAGTTATGGACCAATTGGAGAGTAACATTGCACAAGTATGTGAAATTTAAGCCATTGCATGAAGCTCTAAAAGATGTCCCGGAGGAGGTAGATAAGAATGATTGGGAATGGTTGGTCAAGGAACATTTTTTAAATGAAAAATTTAAGGTAAGACTTCATAACTACTTTTAATTTCTTATTATTGTAAGTAACAGTTCATGATTTCAATGGTTTGTTCTTAATATAGGAAACAAGTATTAGAAACTCGATCAATAGGTCCAAGTTGAGAATGCCTCATCGTACGGGTAGCAAGCCGATTAGAGAAATTATTTATGAACTGGTAAGTGCACAATGCAATACTATAAAGAAACCTCGTCTTTGTTTGACTTGTTTATTTAAATGTGAAGGGAAGAAAAGACGGTAATCCACCAAACATGGCGACTATCTTCTTTGAGACTCACAAGAAAGACGACACGCTTGTAGAACCTGAAGCTAGTAAAAAATATATATGTTTATTGATGAACTTAATTTTACATCCTTCATTTTATTTTGATGTGTTTTGTTATTTTAATTTTTCTTGTATTTTATAGGCTGAGATACAAGAATTGGTACAATCTGAGCCGTCTCTTACGAATATCGAGGTAGTAGAAAGGTGCTTCGGGCCTCAAAACAAGAGTCATGTGTTTGGATTAGGGGGTTGTATAACCACTAAGGAGTTGAAAGGCGGTATCTCCTCAAAGGCTACAATACTTATGGAGCTGAATGCAACTCGAAAAGTAAAAGAATCACTACCGAGCTGAATGCAACTAAAAAATCAAAAGAATCTCTAGAAAAACGTATGGACGACTTTGAGTCTAAGTATTATCATCTTATAAGCTTGCTAGTTGGTCAACCTTCATCATCAGCACCATCTTCAAGTCAACAAAGTACCGGTAGAAATATTTAACAGGTGCGTAAGCTTTCTACCAATTTGACTTGATGAATATCCTTAAATGAATTTAGTGAAATCTTTTTTTGTTAGTTAAATAAATTACTGACCTTGACATATGTATAATTACTCTAATAATCCAATTAGATAAATTTTTTGACAAGTAAAAGATTCATTATCTTTTGTCACATTGGAAAAAGAAAATGAATACAAATTATGTGCATCTCAGATTCATTGTTTGAACGTATAATATTATATGTGGTTGGACAAGCTAAAATATGCAAATTCATGTGGACCAAATTCTCAGATTAAATGAATCCCAGGCAGACTTTTTAAAGGATTCATATTTTCCAGAATTTGCGCTCCAATTGTAGTGATATTGAAATTAGGCGTGACGGAGTTACTGTACACATTCTGCCAATTCTCAATCTACACAAGTTGTCCCTCTTTATTCTGTGATTTATTCTTCATGATAGCATGTATACTTTGTTCATAAATCAACAAAATATCATACAGATTTTTGCTAATAATTTCCTTAACACCTATTGCTTGACCATCAGATTGTGTTCTATTAAAATCTGGAGAAGACAATCGAGATGTTGCCTTCTTTTTTAGACAACATTGTGTTCCAATCAATCCCCTTGGTTTCCTCCAAAGTGTTATCTACATTTAATGTCTTCACAACTGCTTCTACCTTCCCTACTTCATTGTTGCACTAATCTGTAGCCTCCTGATTTACATTACACAAACCTACAGACTTGGGAGTAGAAGCCGGATTAATAGATGTAATCCAGTAGTCTTAGGATTAGCATGCACGATGTTCCCATCTCCAGTTCTTTTTGCACCAGCTTCACCCCTAAAACCTGGTAATTTTCCAGCTAAGTCACATGGTGTAGCAGTAGGTCGATCATTGTTCTGGTTCCTTTCTCTTGCTCAGCCTGCATCTTAGGCTGCTCCTGACCACAACAGTAGCTTGATCACCTGATGCATTCAAAGGAAGATATCTCCTAAACATGAAACTACAATAGCTGATTCAGAAAAATCTCTATCCGCGAGACAAATTTGTTACATTTATTGCCTGGTTTCCACGTTAAATCACATAAAGCTAAACGATTAGCACCAATTATAAGATCAAACCTTTACATTTACATTACTCCATCACTAAAAGCAAGTTTCATTCTTTATTCTTTCTTGCTCTCTCTTTCTCTCGTACCCAAGATTGGTCTGGTTACAGCAGAGAGAGCATTGAAAATGAGAGCCATGGGAAAATCCCCTCGCTAATACTGGTATAACGACTGGATTCCATTCCATCGTTAAAAGAGTTTTTACGATGGGATAAAAATCCGGTCGTTTACCTTTAACGACGGATGCACTAATGACCGGTGACGACTGATTTTTACCCCATCGTAATTGATTGATAACGACCGAATTTGGAGTTTTAACGACCGAATTTCCCATCATTAAAGACCACTTCTCTTGTAGTGTTTTCTTTTTCTTGCAAGGTCGAAATTCGAGGACGAATTTTCTTCAAGAAGAGGGGAATGATAGCAACCTAGAAAACTCAAATCTATTCAAGGACAAGAATGAAGCTTTGGAATCTCAAATAGGGCCTTTAACAAGATGTCAAGCTAAAGTGTTGCCAAACAAGGTCATTAGACATCAAGTGAAAGTAAAGAAGTTGTTAATTAGGAGGAAGAGCTTAAGGAAAGGATATGAGTTATAATATATATGTTTATAATTATTTTATGTCCCAAATTCATGTCAAAGAAGAGGTGGATTAGATCCCAAGAAACATCCTCTGAAGAAGGTC
>MDKI01069119.1:0-40028 GCA_005239505.1 Nicotiana paniculata
ACACACACACACACACACATACACACACAACACCAGTTCAGAGGAAAATGAAATGTTAACATAGAAACTTCCCAGACCAGAAACTGGTGTCTTATGTTATTAAGGTCAATGTTTAGCTCCATAATAAAAACATAAGCATTGGCCTAAACAAATTCGCAGTAAAGCCGTGATCTTATTATATACGAAACGTAATTTATTTGGAAGAAGGGGAAAGGAAAGGAGGAAAAAAAAAAGAGGAAAAAGGAAAATTCGCGGCTGCTGTGAATAGGAAGATCCAAATAGAAGGAACACACGATTATCTATGGGTGGTATGGCAGAAAAATCTTTTGCAAAATGCTTTGCGCCAAGGGTATGACCTAAAAATCAATGAATCAAGTTGCAAACCATGAAAATTCGGATTCAAATCCAACAAACACAAAAATACCAAGTGATTTCTTCTTATCTGCCTAAACCTGGTGTGAGAATTAAATTATATTCTATGCTAATCAATGATAAAACGGAGCAAGCATATAATAGTCAAACCCTTAACTAAGCTAACCAGGTTGTCGGTCAGCTAAAGCAAATGGAAGAGAAAATTTTAGAATGATTTCAACATGATCCTGAAGAAAATGCCTACCACATATTATTTTGTGCAATTCAGTTCAAGGCAAAATGTCCAGGAACACCAAAAACTCATTCATATTCAGTTTTAAGAAAATTACAGAACCTCCAAACCAGAATGGGTACAGAAGTATAAAAATGAAGCATTTATGTAGATTTTAGGAGCTTGAATCTACTTAACAAGGAGATCCCTCCATATGCCTTTTGATATTTGAAATTGGACATGTATAGCAAAAATTTTGTTACTTTTATTCCTCATCCAGCAGTAGAGAAGTACAGGATAGAAGCGATGACAACTCTTCTTCTGTTGCCGATCCAGAACCTTGCCATCGTATTCTACCAAATTTGTCAAGCAAAAACGTGTACCTGTAAATTTGATATAGAATGGAGAACACTTTAGAATTCATTTCTTCTGCTTAATCAATAAGGAAACTGAGAGGTAATGTTAACATTTTCATACCCAGTCAGAAGATTCAATATTTTAAGTTCTTTCCGAAAGTAGTAATGGTCTCCAAATGAATAAACAATTTGTCTATGCAGTACATCCTTGCTTTCATCAGGGTTAGATTTCCTCATAGTACGAAGTAGTAGTTTCTTTACAGGACTGAGCGTCAACAACCATGAATCTATAAAGGAGATCTGCAGAAAATTGAGGATTCATATAGTCAACCTCTACTATAACATGAAAATGAGAAATACAGGAATCGTTGCATTTGACTTATGATAGTGAAAAATGTCTAGCATACAATTACATGCGTAGTCTTTAACAGACCAGCACTAATAGAGTTTATTCCCAACCAACACTTATTTCATTCAAGAAGTGTGAATATCCACAGGTTTGTTACAGAAATATTAAAACCTTTTGATGACCAGAAATATTAAACCTTATATCATCCAAGAAACCTCTTCCTTCAGCAATAGAATATCTGTCTAATACAGTAATACTTAGTCTTGAAACTTGCCTCTAGATTCCAATTATTCTTTATCAATTCATATTCACAATTTATACCTAATTTCCAAAACATTGAAGGCATAACAGTCAGAAACATGTTCCTGCATATAATGTCACTATACTTCACGACAGTACCATAGTTTTGAGAATGTCACTATCACATGACAGAATCATAATATCAAGCATGAAATAAAGAGTCCTTTAGCTCAATTACTATGAACTCTGAACATCCCAAAACCATAACAAGGGAAAATACTTTTTTTGACATTCAAATCTTATGCAGTTTAAAATCCTCGCCAAACCCCAAACAATGTTGCTTCATCTCATTTACATCAGCAATGTTGGCTATGGTATGAGAGACATTTTGACCACCAGAAATTTGAGTTTTCAGGATACAGTGTGGAATTCTACACTTTTGTGCTTATCTACAATTGTATAAAGACCTAAAACAGGCTCCAATATGTAAGATACATGCATGAAGATATGCTATTTGTTCATCTAAGACGAAGTGCTGTAATACCTCGTACAGCTGAACCCTATTGGAATCTTTGAATGTATCCAGAAATGGTTTACTCCAAGAATCTACCATCGCCTGCCAGAAGTAGTCAAAACTTCAGTCATATAATGACATCATGAGAAAAGGGAAGATATACTGCAATAATTGATGTTTGTACATCACAAATTTAATCAACCTGCATTATCTTAAGATAATGCACGGGGAGGGTTAGTTTCTAACTACTTTTACCCCACAAATGCTGCATCAGAAACTTCTATTTCTCAGAACTCTAACTGTACAGCAACTAAGTGAAATCTATTCATGTGTTCTATAATAATGACATGAAGGAGTCAGCATAGTCAATTTTTTATAGTGCAACCTACCAATGACACATTTTGGTAAAATTGTGAAATTTTCAACCGTAGGTACTTATTTCATAATGTATTTCACTCAATGAGGTATGAACCTGAAAATTACTGTAATAGCAGTAATGTTGATAAGACTAACAAAATCAACTTTAAGTCATGTTCACAGTTAACTCAGATACACAACCTACAAATGTAAGGCAGCCAATGACAATGCCTCGTCATGGCATTGTCAAAACACTGATTAATGTTCTGAGCTCTAAGGATGTTAAAGTGCTTTGGCCATTCAAGTTGTACAAGATAATGCCTCAGTTAAGACACAATATTGTTAACATTAATGACTTCTTCCTGTGCCAATAGAGGTCATTTCATGGACAAGGAAACTCAAAAAGTGAAGAAAACTAGTAAGCCGGATGACAGGCTAAGGGATAAAATAAACACTGGTTTTTTACTTCAGCCACAACCATCAATCAATTAAAGTTACTCTAACCTGTGAGCTGGCACGAAATGAAAGACACAACAATGATGCCTTTGGTGCTTCCGCTTTGTTTGCCGCAACTCCATTTCCAGTGGATGCGATGGGAAGCTTAAGGCTCGAGCCATCTGAGTGATTCACTTCCAGCGCAGGAAACTTCACAGCTGCCACTGCTGGAATGATTATCTTATTTGCAGTTGCAATCTATGTTCCGCAATTTCCATAAGCAAAAAGTCAAAAAAAAAAAAAAGAAAAAAAAAAAGAAGAGAGAGCAACACTAAGATAGTGACGTATTTTATACCTTACCACCATGTTGCTTCAACTCATTTATATCAGCAAAGTAACCCCGGTTCATCTCATCTTTACTGCCCTAAATCACATTATATACATAAAGTAAATTTCAGAGTCCATTTACCATAAGTTAAACAGTACCCGCGCTATCCCATACACTATCCTTCTTGTCGCAAAAAGAATGTCACGTTGTCATACTTAGAAACAATTTAAATTTGAAATTCTTATTTTACCCTTAATTTTGATGATTTATAGTCACACAAGTATCTATGACATATTCTAGATCATAAGTTTCAAAAGTCTTTCTTCTTTTTAAACTCTGCATCCAATCAAACACTGTTACATAAATTGGGACGGAGGAAGTACAATACATTGGAATCGAGAAACTTACAGCCGAGCACGCTCTTTCTCAATTGCCTCCTTGTTTCCTAGCTGTAATCAAACAAATCTTCAATACCAACTTAATACAGGAAAAAATTATACTGTAAACATTAACTAATTTACATATTTTATGTATTAGCAGAGTAGTTGAATTGAAAAATAAAAAAATATGAAATGGACGACTAAGAAAGAAAATACATTTCTATTTTTATTGAACTAACCTGGTAAATATCGAGGAAGCGATTGGAGGTAAAGCGGCATGGATTGCTTAAATGGATAAGAGAAACTAGTTTCTCTTCTCTAGAAACTTTTTTTCTTGAATTGAGAATTACAGCTGAGCTAACTCTCTTAAGCCTCAACATTTTCAACGGTTTTCTTCAATGTGTTTTCAATAGGTTAGTGGAATCGGAGAGGAGAAGGGGGAATTCAGGAAGTAGACTAGAGAACGGGTCATTTTGCTGGCTTCTCCCCCATACAGCCCAGGCCCAACATACTTAGAGATTTAACAGTCCAAATCTTAGGGCTAGCAGCCCAAACAAGAGGGTGAAATGGGCAAGTAGCCACTTTTTGCACTACAACAATAACAACAACAAATCCAGTGTAATCTCACAAGTAAGACGTGAGAAAGGTAGTGTAGTGTTTATGCAGACCTTACCCTTATCTTATTAAAATAGGGTTTAGCCATTTTTAGATAAAATAAAATTTGGACAAACGTACTCCTTGCTAAAATTCTAATGTTAAGTTGGCTGATTATCAGCCATGATCGAAGAGATTAGGAACATAAGAAGAATGAAGAATGATGAAGACAAAGCAAGGAGAAATCGATAGCTTCTAGAATAATCGGATCAACATGCAATTACAGAAAATGAAGCTCTACCTGAATAGCTACTGTAGCTAACAATATATACAACCAACTAACTAACTTGATTAATCAAATTACTTTACGTCCAATATAGTATGCTGGAGTCTCAGCTTCAGTCTCACAAGTCTTAACTTCTGCCTCACGAGTCTAAAGTTGATTTTGAGATGGTTAAACTTTACAAAATTTTAAAATAATGGCTTGGTAGTCCCCAACTTCAGCACGTTGCCTTTGCTAATTAGTTTGCATCTGTTTCTTTATTGGTATTTATATTAAATGCTTGATTATAAACATATGTGCAAAACGTTAACCTTCTAATAAAATTCACATTTTGCTAAAAGAATTTATGAGGCAACACAAGAGTTTGGTAGTTCTTAAGGATAATTTGGGCGATTTGCGGCCATACCTTATATAGCATCCACCTTTTAACCTGTACCATATTTTTATAAATTATTGATTTGGTAGCCAGTTGACAAAAATTCGTAATAATATGATCATTCTACCCCTGATAAAATATATAAAAGATGCATCACGCACAAAAACACTTTACGATTCTCCTCGTCTCTTCTCAGATCTCCTATCCCAAATCAGAAATTTGAACCAGACTCAAATTCCAAAAATCAAAATTACAAAAAATTGTAACTATTGCAATTCGTCTTCAGAATTCAAATTAGTTTTTGAAACTGATTGACCTTCATGATATATGTTTCTATAATTATTTTCGTAATTCACACTTGGATGATGTTGTTTGACGGATGAAACATGAGGTTTTCAATGACGATGAAATGCATTCTAAATTTGCTGATTTATTTGCTAAACAAGCTGAAGTTTTTACATAATTTGCTAAAACTTCACACCAAATATGCTTAAGTATTTGTCTTGCATTATAAACACCAATACTTCAACACTAAACTACGCTTAAGTTATGTCCTGCGTTCTATAGTTTTGTGATGAGTTTTTCCGAAAACTTCAGCGTAAATGTTGAAGTTGTTTAGTTCATTTTTAAAAGCTTTAGGAAAAACGAGCTGAAGTTTTTCTCCTGCACTATGTAATTTTATTATGATTTTTTGCTAAAATATGCTTAATTCTAATAAACTTTTGTTATTGAATGCTGATGTTATTTAGTTCATTTCCTATAATGTCACGACCCAAAATCCCTAAGGTAGTGATGGCGCCGGACATCCATGTCAGGCAAGCCAACTCATTCATTAATTGAAACAACTTTCCGGTTTTAAAATATTTATGAAAACATTTCTTTTTCCTAAATTACATATTAACCAAATAAAAGTATGTTAATTAAAAACAATGGTTTAAAGATTTCATTTAAGCAATTATATCCCAACACATATCCCAGAACCAGGTGTCACAAGTGCATGAACAATTTCTAAGAGTTCATACAATCATTACAAAGCCTGTCCGAACTACAATTGGACAAGGAAATTTAAAATGAAATAAATACAGTATGAAGGTGATTCTGTCAGCTGCGGATCGCCTCCGGATGATGCAGCCCGCCTAAGTCTCTGAATCCTCCACATTGCTATGAAAGTACCTATGAAATAAAATGCACAGCAAGTGTAGCATGAGTACAAAAACAACGTGTACTCAGTAAGTCGCCCGCCTAACCTCAGAGAGGTAGTGACGAGAGGTCAAATTAGACACTCACTAGAGGTCAATTTAGAATATTTAGGTATGACACTAAGCATGATGCATCATAGGTAATTTATAAAAATAGGATTTAAATATCTTTCACACGTTTACGCTTTATATCTTTGTCATATTAGCAATTAATCAACATGGTGATTTAATCAAATAATAATCAATCGATGGGAAAGAACAACTTCTTCCAAAATCTTTTTATTAACTTTAAATCTCTGTCATTTCAATTGACAACTTAATATTTCAAGGCAGTAATCAGGCAAAATCATAGCAACTACGCAACAAATATCATGCGCAGGCAATACCGAGGGTCGAACGTTGCGGACCAACAACAATAAACTATGCACTGCCGAAGGGTCGATCATCTCGAACCATAGATACATCTATTTTTCCCCGCTCGTGAATAGATCATGCGATGCGTTCAACATAAAAATAATAAGGCTAGCCTGCTCGCGAATTATACCTGCGACTCAGGTGCTCATATGTACACATATTCGCATAATACATCCTTATTTTTATCAAGAAGCAACTTTTCTTAGAAAAATGGTAAAAATCATTTTTAGAAGAACATGAGATGTAGTTTTTAAATCTTTGTTTTGAAACTCGTTTGTCAGGTTTAATAATATTCCACGATACAACCCAGTCCAGGTATACAAATATCCACAGAGAGATAAATTCTCTTTTTAGGAGATTAACAAGATGAACTCTAGTTTTTCATTTAGATATTCAATTACGTTTTCGGTTATATTAGCAGTTTAATATTACAGGCAGGATTACAGGTATAACACGTAAGGCATGCTAGTGGGTCCTAGACTACCCGGACATGGCATAATAGTAGCTACGCACGGACTCCCGTCACCTCGTGTGTACTTAGCCCCCGAAGATAATAGCATGTATTGAATTAATTCACCTAGGGGGGCGATTCCCCTCACAAAGTTAGAAAGGAGACTTACCTCGCTCCAAAATTCCCACACCGGCTTCCAAGTCCCTCTGATGACTCCAACGGACGCACAATGCTCCGAAACTACCACATAATGGAAAAGCAATGAAAATTTATCGTAATACTCACAACAATTCAGATTATATACTTTCCCAACCCCGCTCGGAGAAAAGATCAAAATGCCCTCGGGCCCACGTGCCCGAAAATCCAAAATTCTTGAAGATACATGCTACCCATAGATCTACTAGTTCAATCATGCAATTTACTCTGCAATCCGTACTCAAATTCGTGGCTACATTCCAAATTTACATTTTCTAGGTTTCTTCAAAATTTTCCCAAATTCCTATCAATTTCCATGCCTAATCCATGCATATAATCTTGTATTTATCTAAAAAAATGGAAGGAATTTACTTACCTTGATGCCTGACGAAAATCCCCCTTGAAATGCTCTCCAAAAATCTCCCATGACAAATGAAAAATGCGTGAGAAATGACAAGAACCCGTCTTTAAAACATTCTGCCCAGGCATCTCTTCGCACATGCGGTCCAATAGCCGCACATGCGGTCCAATAGCCGCTCATGCGGCTCCACACCTGCGGCTCCATCGCAGGTGCGGCTCTGACTCAATCCAGCATTCCTCGATTCTACGGTCCATTCTCCGCACCTACGCTTCCGCATGTGCGACCCATCGTCCGCACCTGCGGCCTCCTCAGCTTCAGCCCAGAACTCGCACCTGTGGTGCCCTTAGCCGCACCTGCGGTCAAAGCCTTGCAGGTGCGGTCACACCAGATGACAACAACCTTTAGCCTTCTTCAACTTCAAACATCGATAGTCACCCGGAATCAACTCGGGCCCCCCGAGACCCCATCCAACACCAACCTGTCCCAAAACATGACACGGACTTGCTCGAGCCCTCAAATCACATCAAACAACGCCGAAATCACGAATCACACTCAAATCCAATTCTTTAAGAACTTAGAATTTCAAACTTCTACATCCGACGCTGAAGCCTATCAAATCACTACCGATTGACCTCAAATTTTGCACACAAGTAATATTCAACATTAAGGACCTGCTCCAACTTTCGCAATCGCATTCCGACCTCGATATCAAAACTTCCACTTCCGGTCGGATTTCTCAAAAACCTTCAAATTTCTATATTTAGCCAAATGACCCCAAAATGACATATGGACATCCAAATTCACTTCCTATCACGCTCCCAATTCCAGAATCACCATACGGAGCTATTCCCAGACTCGGAATCCCAAACGGACATCAACCTCACTGATATGCACTTCAAGCCCAAATTCATGAAATACTTCTAAAATGCTAACTTCCACAATATACGCTGAAGTGTTCCCTGGTTATCCAAACCCCGAGCCGGACATACATCCAAGTCCGAAATCATCATACGAACCTTCTGGAACCTTCAAATCTTGATTCGGAGGTCGTTTACTCAAAATTTCAATCTTAGTTGATTTCTCCAACTTAAGGCTTCTGAAATGAGAATTTTCTTTCCAAATCAATTCTAAACTTCCTGGAATTCAGTTCCGACCACGCCCACGTGTCATAACACCTGAAAATGAGCTACTCACGGCTTCAAACCGCTGAACGACGCGCTAGAGCTCAAAGCGATCGGTCGGGTCCTTACATATAACTTCATATTAAAACATGCTGAAGTTTTATAGTATTATGTTGAAGGAAAAACATACTTTTTCCTCTCTGTTATAGTCTGACTTTAAAAAGAAATAATATTAAAGAAAATGCACAAAAACATCCAAACAAAAACACTAGATTTCATTCATTAAAAATAAAAAAAGAAAATAAAACATAATTCAAAATGCATAAAAACAGAAAAATAACATAATAACCCTTTAAATAAAAGGATTATACAAAAAAAACTAATCATTGCTGAAGTTTTTTAGTTAATTTGCTAATACATCAGCACTTAATATGCTGAAGTTTTCTCCTAGATACAATAGTTTTGTCATGAGCTTTTTCAAAAACTTCAGCAGAAGATTGCTGAAGTTTTTTAGTTCATTTGCTAATAGTTCAGCACTTAGTATGCTGAAGTTTTTCTCCTCGATAGAATAGTTTTGTCATGAGCTTTTTCAAAAACTTCAGCACTTATTATGCTGAAGTTTTTTAGTTCATTTGCTAATACTTCAACACTTAATATGCTGAAGTTTTCTCCTGGATACAATAGTTTTGTCATGATCTTTTTCAAAAACATCAGCAGAAGATGCTGAAGTTTTTTAGTTCATTTGCTAATACTTCAGCACTTAATATGCTGAATTTTTTCTCCTGCGCTATGTAATTTTCTCCTGCATGCTGAAGTTAAATATAGTTTGTGCTTAACTTTTGTCGTACATTAATCAGCTTTTTCATGAGTTTTTTTCTCTAGTACATTTGCTTAAACTTTATGTTTTTTTTATAATTAAATTCTTTTCTCAATACTTGACACTAAACATACTTCTCTAGGATGAGTTCGATTTGTGTTGTTCTTACTTTCAATGGGAGGTGGACTATTGACTTCAAATACTTGGATCATGATATAAAACTTGTTCTGCTTAATAAAGAAGTATCATTCAATTCTTTCCTGAAAAAAATTAGTGAAGTTACAAATATTGATTCAAGCAGATATTCAGTAAACGTATGGTTTGTTATCAAACTAAATACAAGCAAAGGTATGCTTGTAACATCAGATGAAGAACTCAGTACTTATATACATTTGCTCACAACTGATTCAACCTACAAGAATTGTCATTTTGTAATCGAAAAAATACAACATATTTCTGACAATATAGGTGCTTCAGAATCTGCAACATTCAACCAATCTATTGACATTATAACTGCTTCAGAACAATTTGCTGATTATCAACATGAACTAGGGCAGCCAATAGTGGTAGTAGACAACGAGCAATAACCTTCTAACATTACAACTGCTTCATAATATAGAATGCTACAACAATCACCCGTTACCCCAATAAATTCATACCCGTTTGTCAATGAGCAAGAAGAAGAAGGACATCTAATAATGCAAATTGACAACCAACACACAATCCAACAAAGTTTTTTGTTACCTTCTGCAATGATAAGCAACAATGAAGATAAAGAAAACATGGAATTAATACCGATAACATCAGATACAATTGAAGAAAAATTGCTGAAACTTCTAGTGCTTCTAAGAAATCAAGAAAAAGAGTGAGGAGAAAGCTAAAAGAATCTCCACCATGTAAAATACTTAGGCACGATGCATTTCCTGAGGAAGTAAGAGTAGGATCAATTTTGAGCACAAGCAAAATATGACTAAATTTTTCTACAGCATGGAGATAAACCAAAAAGTTGAATTCACATCTGTTAGATCATGTTCAAAGAGATATGAGCTGAAATGCATCGTGGAGAAATGTGGTTGGATTGTGCGTGCTATCAGAATAAAAAAATCCACACTTTTCAGGGTGATAAAATATCATAACAACCATGAATGCTCAGTTGATGCAAGAAAATCATATCAGAAGCATGCTACATTAAATTTTATAAGTGAACAAATTTTAGAACATGTTCGAGAAAAAAAGATAGAGGTTACACCAGCCTTTGTAGAGAATGAAATGAATTTTTTTTTGGAATTGACATTGGATATCAAAAGGCATGACGCGCTATTCAAAAAGCTATTGCTTGCATAAGGAGAACACCGGAAGAGAAATACCAGATTCTTCCTTCATACCTACACATGATGGTGCATAGAAACCCAGGAACGTACACAAGCATAAAAAGAGATGAGCAAAATTGGTAAGCAAAACAAATACTAACCATCAGCTTGAAGTTAAACTTCGCACCTTATGATTTGTTTTTTTGTGTTTCACTGTACAAATTTGCTTACATGTTCTTTGCTCCTGCGGCGTCAATAGCAGGTTGGTGCTACTGTAGACCTGTTATTGCAGTAGATGCAACTTTTTTAAAGTCAAAATATCATGGCGTTCTATTTGTTGCTGTATCAACGGATGCAAACAATCAAATATTTCCTCTATCTTTTGGTGTAGCAGATTCAGAAAACAATGAGGCATACATTTGGTTCTTCAGAGAAATGAGGAAAGCAATTCAAGTCCGTCGTGAACTGGTTTTCTTGTCAGATAGAAACCAGTCGATCGCAGATGAGATTAGAAAATTTTATACTGAAGCTCACCATAGTATCTGTGTCTATCACTTTGAGAAAAATTTAAAGTAAAGACATGCAAAAACCACAATAATAAATCTTTTTCAAAGCGCTGCAAGGTCATACAAATGTGAAGATTTTTAACAAGTTAATGGCCCAACTCAAAAGTGTTGACAAGAAAATATACAATTACATAATGGAAGAGCATCCAGAAAGATGGGCTCGATCGTAGTTCCCATGACGACATTATCATATGCTGACAACAAACATTGTAGAATCAATGAATTCCGTGTTACTAAAAGCGAGAGAGATGCATATTTTAAGAATGTTAGATTACATCCATGTAACGACCCGGCCGGTCGTTCCGAGAGTTTAGCCCGTTTCCCCCATTTCTGCTTCATTGCTTGTGTGGTTAATCTTCTTTGTGTGGCATTGGGTTTCTTGACTCGGGTTCAGAGTGTTCGTGGTGAGAATTAAGGCACTTAGCCTCTTAAATGAACTTAATAGTTGGAAAAGTCAACTGGGAGTTGACTTATAGGTAAACGACCCCGGAATATGAATTTTATGGCTCGGATAATTTTGTTAGGTGATTTGGGACTTAGGAGTGTGTTTGGAACGTAGTTTTGAGGTCCGATGTAAAATTAGGCTTGAATTGGCGAAAGTTAGTTTTTGGCGATTTTGGGTCGGCAGTGGAAAATAGGCTATCGGGGTCGGAATGGAATTCCGGAAGTTGGAGCAGGTTCATAATGTCATTTTGGATATGTGTGCAAATTTTTAGGTCAATCGGATGTGTTTTGGATGGTTTCGGCATCCTTGGTGAAATTTAGAAGTTTCAAAGTTCATAGGCTTGAATTTGAGGTGATTTTAGCGTTTTTGCGTTATTTTGGGTGTTCCGAGGGTTCGACTAAGCCTGGGTGATCATTTATGACATGTTTGTGTTTTTGGTTGGGGTCCCGAAGGGCTAGGTTTTATTTCGGATAGCCTTCGGGGAGTTTGAAGTTGGAGAAATGCAGCAGAAATTGTTGTCCTTCTGATATGGCTGCACCTGCGGAAGGGAAGCCGCAGGTGCGATGGCCGCAGGTGCGGACAAGGGGCGCATGTGCGAAACTCGGTCAGGATGAAGAAGATCGCAGGTGCGAGACGTGGGCTGCACCTGCGGAGTCGCAGGTGCGGAAATGGCCCTTTAAGTGAATTCTCGCAGGTGCACACCTGGGACCGCAGGTGCGGTCATCGCTAGGCAAAACATATAAAAAGGGCCCTTAGCGAATTTTGGTCATTTTTTCACCATTTTTATTCGGGTTTGAAGATTTTGAAGGGTTTTTGAAGAGGGGAATCAATAGTTCTTCATTGAGGTAAGGATTTTGGACTTAAAACTCGTTTATATGTGATTAAAGGTCTGATTAGTGTTGAAAAATTGGGGAAAATCAGTGCTAAAAATGGGTAATTAGGGCTTGTGATTTAGAGACCTTAAAATGAGAATTTGAGGGCTCATTTGGACTCCGATTTCAGTGTTCTTGGTATGTATAAACTCATGGGTGGATGAGGATTCTTGTGGTGTAAATTTTATAGAGTTCCGAGACATGGGCCCGAGGGGTCAGGTTTGGCCAATTTCAGAATTTTTGGGTAACTTTGGTAATTTTTGAATGGGTTTCATTCCTTGGATATTATAATGGTATGAATCTGATTTTTGTAGATTTGGAGCACTCGGAGGCCCAGTCTAGAGGAAAAGGCATTGAAGGCTAGGCTTTTAGCCGGTTTTGAGGTAAGTAACGTTTCCAAACTTGGTTCTGAGGGTTCGAAACCCCGAGCTAAATGATTTATGACTATAATTGAGGTGACGCACATGCCAAGTGACGGGCGTGCGGGCGTGGTTGCATTGCCTGAGGCACGATGTAAAATACATGCCAAGTGACTGAAAGAATCTCCACCATGAAAAATACTTAGGCACGATGCATTGTCTGAGGAAGTAAGAGTAGGATCAATTTTTGAGAACTAGCAAAATATGACTAAATTTTTCTACAGCTTGGAGATAAACCAAAAAGGTTAATTCACAGCTGTTAGATCATGTTCAAAGAGATATGAGCTGAAATGCATTGTGGAGAAATGTGGTTGGATTGTGCGTGATATCAGAATAAAAAATTCTACACTTTTCAGGGTGATAAAATATCATAACAACCATGAATGCTCAGTTGATGCAAGAAAATCATATCAGAAGCATGCTACATCAAATTTTATAAGTGAACAAATTTTAGAACATGTTCGAGACAAAAAGATAAGAGGTTACACTAGCCTTTGTAGAGAATGAAATGAAAAAAAATTTGGAATTGACATTGGATATCAAAAGGCATGGCGCGCTATTCAAAAAGCTATTGCATACATAAGGGGAACACCGGAAGAGAACTACTAGATTCTTCCTTCATACATACACATGATGGTGCATAGAAACCCAGGAACGTACACAAGCATAAAAAGAGATGAGCAAATATGGTAAGCAAAACAAATACTAACCATCAGCCTGAAGTTAAACTTTGCACCTTATGATTTCTTTTTTTGTGTTTCACTGTACAGATTTGCTTACATGTTCTTTGCTCCTGCGACATCAATAGCTGGTTGGTGCTATTGTAGACCTGTTATTGCAGTAGATGCAACATTTTTAAAGTCAAAATATCGTGGCGTTCTACTTGTTGTTGTATCAACGGATGCAAACAATAAAATATTTCCTCTATCTTTTGGTGTAGCAGGTTCAGAAAACAATGAGGCATACATTTGGTTCTTCCGGGAAATGAGAAAAGCAATTCAAGTCCGTCTGGAACTGGTTTTCTTGTCAAGTCGATCGCAAATGGGATTAGAAAAGTTTATCTTGAAGCTCACCATGGTATCTACATCTATCACTTTGAGAAAAATTTAAAGCAAAGACATGCAAAAACCACGATAATAAATCTTTTTCAATGCGCTGCAAGGTCATACAAACGTGAAGATTTTAACAAGTTAATGGCCCAACTCAAAAGTGTTGACAAGAAAACATACAATTACATAATGGAAGAGCCTCCAGAAATATGGGCTCGATCGTGGTTCCCACGACGACGTTATGATATGCTGACAACAAACATTGTAGAATCAATGAATTCCATGTTACTAAAAGCGAGAGAGATGCATGTTTTAAGAATGTTAGATTACATCCATGTAACGACACGGCCGGTCGTTCCGAGAGTTTAGCCCGTTTCCCCCATTTCTACTTCATTACTTGTGTGGTTCATATTTTTTGTGTGGCGTTGGGTTGGTTGACTCGGGTTCTGAGTGGTCGTGGTGAGAATTAAGGCACTTAGCCTCTTAAATGAGCTTAATAGTTGGAAAAGTCAACTGGGAGTTGACTTATAGATAAACAACCTCGGAATGTAGATTTTATGGCTTGAACAACTTCGTTAGGTGATTTGGGACTTAGGAGTATGTTCGGAATGTAGTTTTGAGGTCCGGTGTAGAATTATGCTTGGATCGGTGAAAGTTAGTTTTCGGCGACTTCCGGTCGACAGTGGAAAATAATCAGGGTCGGAATGGAATTTCGGAAGTTGGAGCAGGTTCATAACTTCATTTTGGATATGTGTGCAAATTTTCAGGTCAATCGGATGTGTTTTGGATGGTTTCGGCATCCTTGGTGAAATTTAGAAGTTTCAAAGTTCATAGGCTTGAATTTGAGGTGATTTTAGTGTTTTTGCGTTATTTTGGGTGTTCCGAGGGTTCGACTAAGTCCGGGTGATCATTTATGACTTTTTTGTGTTTTTTGGTTGGGGTCATGAGGGGCTCGAGTTGATTTCGAATAGCCTTCGGGGATTTTGAAGTTGGAGAAATGCAGCATAAATTGTTGTCCTTCTGGTTTGGCTGCACCTGTGGAAGGGAAGCCGCAGGTACAATGGCCGTAGGTGCGGACAAGGGGCGCAGATGCGGACATGGGGCACAGGTGCGGAACTCGGTCAGGCTGAAGAAGATCGCAGGTGCGGAAATACCCCTTTAAGTGAATTCTTGCAGGTGTGCTCCTGGGACCGCAAGTGCGAGAAAAGGACCGCAGGTGCGGTCATCGCTAGGCAAATCATATAAAAACCGCCCTGCAAATCATATAAAAAGGGCCCTTAGCGAATTTTGGCATTCTTTCACCATTATTATTCGGGTTTGAAGATTTTAAAGGGATTTTAAAGAGAGGAATCGATAGTTCTTCATTGAGGTAAGGATTTTGGACTTAAAACTCGTTTATATGTGATTAAAGGTCTGATGAGTGGTGAAAAATTGGGGAAAATCAGTGCTAAAAATGGGTAATCAGGGCTTGTGATTTAGAGACCTTAAAATGAGAATTTGAGGGGTCATTTGGACTCCGATTTCATTGTTCTTGGTATGTATAGACTCATGGGTGGATGAGGATTCTTGTGGTGTACATTTTATCGAGTTCTGAGACGTGGGCCCGAGAGGTCGGGTTTGGTCAATTTCGGAATTTTTGGGTAAATTTGGTAATTTTCGAATGGGTTTCATTCCTTGGATATTATAATGGTATGAATCTGATTTTTGGTAGATTTGGAGCACTCGGAGGCCCAGTCTAGAGGGAAAGGCATTGAGGGCTAGGCTTTTAGCCGTTTTTGAGGTAAGTAACGTTTCCAAACTTGGTTCTGAGGGTTCGAAACCCCGAGCTAAATGATTTATGACTATAATTGAGGTGACGCACATGCCAAGTGACGGGCGTGCAGGCGTGCGTTGCATTGCCTGAGGCACGATGTAAAATACATGCCAAGTGACTGAAAGAATCTCCACCATGTAAAATACTTAGGCACGATGCATTGCCTGAGGAAGTAAGAGTAGGATCAATTTTTGAAAACAAGCAAAGTATGACTAAGTTTTTCTACAGCTTGTAGATAAACCAAAAAGTTTAATTCACAACCGTTAGATCATGTTCAAAGAGATATGAGCTGAAATGCATTGTGGAGAAATGTGGTTGGATTGTGCGTACTATCAGAATAAAAAATTCCACACTTTTCAGGGTGATAAAATATCATAACAACCATGAATGCTCAGTTGATGCAAGAAAATCATATCAGAAGCATGCTACATCAAATTTTATAAGTGAAAATTTTTTAGAACATATTCGAGACAAAAAGATAGGGGTTACACCAGCCTTTGTAGAGAATGAAATGAAAAAAAATTTGGAATTGACATTGGATATCAAAAGGCATGCCGCGCTATTCAAAAAGCTATTGCTTGCATAAGGGGAACACCGGAAGAGAACTACCAGATTCTTCCTTCATACCTACACATGATGGTTCATAGAAACCCAAGAACGCACAAAAGCTTTAAAAGAGATGAGCAAAATTTGTAAGCAAAACAACTACTAACCATCAGCCTGAAGTTAAAATTCGCACCTTATGATTTCTTTTTTTGTGTTTCACTGTACATATTTGCTTACATGTTCTTTGCTCCTGCAGCATCAATAGCTGGTTGGTGCTCTGTACACTTGTTATTGCAGTAGATGCAACATTTTTAAAGTCAAAATATCGTGGCATTCTATTTGTTGCTATATCAACGGATGCAAACAATCAAATATAACCTCTATCTTTTGGTGTAGCAGATTCAGAAAATAATGAGGCATATATTTGGTTCTTCCGGGAAATGAGAAAAGAAATTCACGTCCGTTGTGAACTGGTTTTCTTGTCAGAAAGAAACCAGTCGATCGCAAATGGGATTAGAAAAGTTTATCCTGAAGCTCACCATGGTATCTACCTCTATCACTTTGAGAAAATTTAAAGCAAAAACATGCAAAAACCACGATAATAAATCTTTTTCAAAGCGCTGCAAGGTCAAACAAACGTGAAGATTTTAACAAGGTAATAGCCCAACTCAAAAGTGTTGACAAGAAAACATACAATTACATAATGGAAGAGCCTCCAGAAAGATGGACTCGATCGTGGTTCCCATGACGGCGTTATGATATGCTGACAACAAACATTGTAGAATCAATGAATTCCGTGTTACTAAAAGCGAGATAAATGCATATTTTAAGAATGTTAGATTACATCCATGTAACGACCCGGTCGGTCGTTCCGAGAGTTTAGCCCATTTCCCCCATTTTTGCTTCATTGCTTGTGTGGTTCATTTTTTTTGTGTGGCGTTGGGTTGGTTGACTCGGGTTTAGACTGGTCGTGGTGATAATTAAGGAACTTAGCCTCTTAAATGAGCTTAATAGTTGGAAAAGTCAATTGGGAGTTGAATTATATAGGTAAATGACCTCGGAATGAGGATTTTATGGCTAGGATAGCTTCGTTAGGTGATATGGGACTTAGGAGTGTGTTCGGAATTTAGTTTTGAGGTTCGGTGTAGAATTAGGCTTGAATTGGCGAAAGTTAGTTTTTGGCGATTTCCGGTCGGCAGTGGAAAATAGGCTATCGGGGTCGGAATGGAATTCTAGAAGTTGGAGAAGGTTCATAATGTCATTTTGGATATGTGTGCAAATTTTCAGGCCAATCGGATGTGTTTTGGATGGTTTCAGCATCCTTGGTGAAATTTAGAAGTTTCAAAGTTCATACGCTTGAATTTGAGGTGATTTTAGTGTTTTTGCGTTATTTTGGGTGTTCCGAGGGTTCAACTAAGTCCGGGTGATCATTTGTGACTTGTTTGTTTTTTTGGTTGGGGTCCCGAGGGGCTCAGGTTGATTTCGGATAGCCTTCGGGGAGTTTGAAGTTGGAGAAATGCAGCAGAAATTGTTGTCCTTCTGGTGTGGCCGACCTGCGGAAGGGAAGCCGCATGTGCGATGGCCGCAGGTGCGGTCAAGGGGCGCATGTGCGGTCAAAGGGCGGAGGTACGGATTTCGTTCAGGTAGAAGAAGATTGGAGGTGCATGACGTGGGCCGCACCTGCGGAGTCGCTGGTGCGGAAATGGCCCTTTAAGTGAATTCTCGCAGGTGCGCACCTGGGACCGCAAGTGCGAGAAAAGGACCGCAGGTGCGGTCATTTCTAGGCAAAACATATAAAAAGGGCCCTTAGCAAATTTTGGTCATTCTTTCACCATTCTTATTCAGGTTTGAAGATTTTGAAGGGTTTTTGAAGAGGGGAATCGATAGTTCTTCTTTGAGGTAAGGATTTTGGACTTAAAACTCGTTTATATGTAATTAAAGGTCTGATTAGTGGTGAAAAATTAGGGAAAATCAGTGCTAAAAATGGGCAATTAGGGCTTATGATTTAGAGATCTTAAAATGAGAATTTGAGGGGTCATTTGGACTCTGATTTCAGTGTTCTTGGTATGTATAGACTCGTGGGTGGATGAGGATTCTTATGGTTTAAATTTTATCAAGTTCCGAGACGTGTGGGCTCAGGGGGTCGGGTTTGGCCAATTTCGAAATTTTTGGGTAAATTTGGAAATTTTTGAATGGGTTTCATTCCTTGGATATTATAATGATATGAATATGATTTTTGGTAGATTTGGAGTACTCGGAGGCCCATTCTAGAGGAAAAGGCATTGAGGACTAGGATTTTATCCAGTTTTGAGGTAAGTAACGTCTCCAAACTTGGTTCTGAGGGTTCGAAACCCCGAGCTAAATGATTTATGACTATAATTGAGGTGACGCACATGCAAAGTGACGTGCGTGCGGGCGTGCGCCGAGTATTTGTGGCCTGTATCATCCCATGTCATTTGTCTAGTAGCTATTATTGATCGATATCCGCACTTGTATTAATGTAGTAATTGTGAACCTGTTAGAAATCATGTTAAGTATAAATGCTAGGCTTCACGCCAAAAATGCTGAGACCCGAGTGGTCGTATATTACTGTCTCATTTTGTGATTATTTGATTTCATATACTCAGTCCTGTTATAGCATATCACTTCATGCCTCAGTCTCAGTATTGTTAATTATATGCATACTTCTCATTGTTTCGGGCTGATGGAGGCATCTGTGATCCATGTGAGTGAGACTGGAGAGTAATGACCGAGTGAGGCCGAGAGCCTGTTATTGAGACAGTTATGAGATCGGACTGTACACTGCAGCGATACTAAATCATGCCTTCGTTGGCTTGATATACCGCTTGGGCCACTAGGGCCCCTCCGGAGTCTTTACGCCCCTAGTGAGCACATTGATGATGAGGGATGGATTTCCCTCGGCATGGATCTTGTCCGAAGATGATGTTATGTGAGGGATGGATCTTCCCTGGACATGGATCTTGTCCGAAGCTGATGTTATGAGGGATGCATCGTCCCTGGACATGGATTTTTGTCCGAGTGTTGTATTCCGGAGATGGATCTTCTCTGTGGGGCTGGATTGGACTTTTCCTCAGTACGGAGTGACTACGGTCACCGGTGTTTATGCATGTTCTGGGATGGAACTTCCCTGAGCCTGAGAGCCATATATAGTACTGGGTGGACTTCTATGGGAGAGTTGTGAGCACTATGTGCATTTTCACACTATGACATATTGGCATGTAGAGCATATTGAGGTATATCTAGCATACTCTGTTGTTATTTTCTGATAAAAAGTGAACATGCGTAAATTTTTTACGCTGATGATTTAATTATTGAGGCTTAGTCCGTCACTACCTCTCAGCCCATAGTTTGGGTTCGTTACTTCTTAGTTGGAGTACTCACGTTATCCCCTACACCTTGTGTGTAGATCCAGGTACACCGGAACCCGGTAGTGGACACTGAGCAGTTGTCAGAGTTTTCATTGGATTCGTCGAGGTAGTACCTGGCGATCTCGACCTCGTCTTCTCTTTCTTATTCTACATGTTGTTCTTTATTTTGAGACTATGTTGTCGATTCCTCCGTTTCCTTGCTTTATGTTATAGCAGCTCATGACTGAGTGACACCGGATCCGGGGTTGGAGATTTTAAATTTTGTTTCAAAACTTCAGATTATTAGTATTATCAGTAATTTCATTTAAAATTGTATTTATACTGGAAATTGCATTTAGCTTAGATAAAATGGGAGGCTTGCCTGGTTCTACGACACGCACCATCACGACTCCGAAATCGGGTCGTGACAATCTAAGAAAAATTGGGAGAGTGGTTTTACGAACGGAGAATAAAATCAAATGAAACCTTTCACAAAGTATCAATATGGGTAGAAGAAGAGATGACTAAGAAAATGGACTTGGCTTGCAAAATGATTGTGAGTATATTTATTAACTTCAGGATTTACTTTCAGCATGTTTTCTCTTTAGGATAATCACTTCAGCTTTTAATATATGCTGCAGTGATTCAGTGCTTACATATAAAAACTTCATACTTTTTCTTTTTGAAGCAATAATACACTAATATAGTTTTATCTTAATTTTTTATTCCTTCTTAGGTGTTCAACCTTCATTCAATGTTGTTTAGAATAAATAGTGAAGGAATCAAATTCATTGTGGACTTAAAGAAGAGAACTTGTTACTGCTTGGAATTCCAACTTGATGAATTGCCCTGTCCACATGCAATTGCTGCTATTAATAAGAGATATTTGCAAAAATCTGATTACTGCTCAAAATGGTATTCAAAAGAAACATGGTTCAAAACATATGAAGGACATGTGAATACCGTGGGAGATAAAAAATCATGGGATATTCCACAAAATGTAGAATCTGAGATCACAAAATCTCCCGATGTAGAGATTTTACAAGGAAGAAGACAAAAGAAGAGGCATATCCCTGCGACTGAATCAGTACCATCGAAGTCTACCAAATGCAGTCGATATAAATAAATTGGGCATAATAGAACAACTTGCTTGTTTTCTCCAGCACCTCATCCATATTAGAAGAAACACGCTGAAAAATACTCCAACGTTCAATAATTCTTGGTCTGAATTTAGACTTTCATTATTGTATGATATATTTCAAATGTGATTGCGTATGTAGGAATTAAAAAAAAAGCTCTTGCACTCTTTTATATATTGCTGAAGTACAAACCACTCATTTTTGTTGCGCAGGCTTACATGTTTGGTTTCATTTTAAAAAAGTACGCAATGACTTCAGCAAGAAAAGTTGTATGTGAAATACATATCCTTAACATACACACATACACACACACACACATACACAAAAGTATCGCATTTACAAACAAAAAACTTAAGCATCTTTAGACTGAAGTTATAGAAAATGAACTAAATAACTTAAGCATAAAAAGTTCAAGTTTCTAACTTATACACGCTAACTTCAGCCTTCAAAATTTGAAAAAATTATATACAAAAACATAACAAAGATTTTCATTTGTATAACAACACAAAACATTAACAAAACAAGGCCATCATCAACATTGACAAAATAAAAAGAAGAATCATAAAAAACATTAACAAAAAAGCACAGAATAAAAACATAAAAAAGGAATACAAAAACTAAGCATCATCGCCATTATCTTAACAATACTCATCAATTTCTCGAAATATCTCGTCATCATCAGAATCAGAGATAACTATAGGATATTGATCAAAAGACCACAAAGTCCAATGAGATCAATCTTCAACTTGTTGAGTTCATGATGCAACTGACTTTGTTCAACTATTACTCTGTCCCTAAGAGAAAGAAGACTTTTCAGGTTGTTTTGCAGCTTGGCATAGTCGTCCCAGATGGGAAACTTAAAACAATCAAACTGTTGGACAACCTTGTCAAATGAGGTTGAATAACCTTAACAACTAAGTTCAAGGTTAAGTCTGTGTTGGAATGATTCATCGGCAATAAACTTTGGTCTGATTCTTTCTCAATCAACCTTTATTTGATCCCACTTATGCATAAGATTACACATTGGTACGTTACTGTTCCAATCAAACTTCAAAGTCTCCCACTTCTGCATAATTTCATCCATTGTAAGCTTCTTACTTCCGCTTGCACCAGACATTCTTTCTTTAAAAAAGCTAAAAGGCTAAGAATGAATATAAATTTAAAGAAATATGATAGAAGTCTATGGATGACTATGAAATTTTCAAGTGAAGAGATTGTTAATATAGCCAAAGAGTGAGCCTAATCAATTTAGTATCTATAAATGTAAAATTAACTTTTAAGGTTTGTTTTACTGTTTTACGTTCAGAGAAATTCAATGTAACAAGATAAGTAGGTGGTAAAACAAGTAGGTGGTAAACGTTACTTCAGCCTGTCCACAGTTTTTCTATAGTAAAAAAATAACTTCAGCCTCATAAATTTTCAGATAATCAATATAAATGTAAGATAAGTAGGTGATAAAAGACAAAATGTATCTAGTAAATGCGAAAAAGATAAGTATCAAGTTAAAAAAATACCAAAATATCCATGAGCTTTTTTAAAAACTTCAGCAGAAGATGTTGAAGTTAATTAGTTCATTTGTAAACACTTCAACACCCAATATGCTGAAGTTTTGTCCTGGATTCTATAGTTTTGTAGTCATGATCTATTTGACAAACTTCATCAGAAGATGCTGAAGTTAATTAGTTAATTTGTAAAAACTTCAACACTAAATATGCTGAAGGTTTGTTCTGTATTCTATAGTTTTGTCGTCATGAGCTTTTTGAAAAATTTCGGTAGAAGATGCTGAAGTTAATTAGTTAAATTGTAAAAACTTCAGCACTCAATATGTTGAAGGTTTGTCCTGCATTCTATAGTTTTGTCGTCATGAGCTTTTTGAAAAACTTCATGTAACGACCCGATCGGTCGTTCCAAGAGTTTAGCCCCGTTTCCCCTATTTTTGCTTTATTATGTGTTGTTCAGCTCCTTTATGTCGTGTTGGGACAGTTGGCTCGGGTTTGGAGTGATTGTGGAGAGGAATGAGACACTTAGTCTCTTAAGTTGATGATTTAGTTGGAAAAGTCAACCGGAAGTTGACTTATAGGAAAATGATCTCAGAATGTGATTTTGTGGATCATATAGCTTCGTTAGGTGATTTGGGACTTAGGAGTGTGTTCGGAATGTCATTCGAAGGTCCGGAGTAGAATTTAGGCTTGAATTGGTAAAATTGGATTTTGGCAATTTTCGGTCGGCAGTGGAAAATTAGCTATCGGGGTCGGAATGGAATTACGGAAGTTGGGATAGGTTTGTAGTGTCATTCTGGATATGTGTGCAAATTTTCAGGTCATTCGGATGTGTTTTGGTTGGTTTTGGCATCATTGGCGAATTCGGAAGTTTAGGAATCCTTAGGCTTGAATTTTGGACTTATTTGGTGTTTTGATGATATTTTTGAGTGTAACGGGGTTCGAATAAGTTTGAGTGATGGTATATACCGTGTCGGATATTTGGTTGAGGCCCCTAGGGGCTCGGGGTAATTTCGAGTGGTCATCGGAAGGGTTGGATTTGGATTATGCAGCAGAAAGGCTGCTGGTGTGATTTTCTGGTGTGGCCACACTTGTGGACGTGGAGCCTCATGTGTGATGGGCGCAGGTGCGGAGAATGTGCCAGAAGAGCGGAAAATGGAGGCTTGGGCAGCTTTTGCAGATGCGAAAGAAGGATCGCACCTGCGAGCCCGCAGGTGCGAATGGTGAACCGCAGATGCGGAAAATGAGAGCTTAAGTGGAAATTGCAGATGCGCACCTGGGACCGTAGGTGCGAGTCCGCAGGTGCGAGGAAGAGACCGCAGGTGCGGTTTCACTGGTCAGATCATATCAATAATAGCCTTCGCGAATTTCGGCTTGTTTCATCATATTATCGTACGGGTTGAGGCTTTTGGGAGAAAATTGAAGAGGGATTTCAAGGAGATTTTCGTGGAGGTAAGTTTCTTGGACCTAAAACTCGATTCTATGTTGGTTTGACTGATTAAGCATGGAATTAGTGGAATTTAATGGTATAATTTGAGGGGTTAGGGCTTGGAAATTTGAGACTTTGATTTAAGGATATGAGGGGTCGTTTGTTATCGGATTTTGATGTATTTAGTATGTATGAACTCGTGAGAGCGTAAGGATTCTAGTTTTGTGATTTTTATCGGAATCCGAGACGTGGGTCCGAGGGTCGGGTTTGGCCAATTTCGGGATTTTTGATGTAAATTGGTTATTTTCGAGTGGGCTTTGTTCCTTTGGCATATTTTGATGATGTGAATCTGTTTTTGAATAGACTCGAGGAGATTTGAGGCCGAGTCGAGCGGCAAGGGCATCGCGGAGTAGATTTTCATCCGGTTTGAGGTAAGTAATGACTGTAAATCTTGTTCTGAGGGTATGAAACCCCGAACTTCGCATTTTATCGCTATTTTGGAGTGGCGCACATGCAAGATGACGAGTGTGTGGCGTGCACTGTTGGGGGATTTACACTTAGTCATATTATGTTTAATTGATTTTGAAACTCAGTCTTATTTACACTATTTTGAGATATAAAATGATATTTTGGGTCGAGTACCCCATTTTACTAATAAACCGAGTAGCTTCTTGAGAGGTTTCTGACTGAGTGAGGCCGAGGGCCTATGTTGTGAGGATATTATGGGGTCGGACTGCGCACCGCTGCATGTTATACTATTTATGATGACTGAGTGAGGCCGAGGGCCTGATTTGTGAGGATATGATATAGGATCGGGTTGCACGCCGCAACATGTTATTGATAGGCCGAGTGCTAGAGTGATTGATGCCATGATTTGTCTTGTTATAGCGCTTGGGCTGAAGGAGCCCTCCGGAGTCTGTACACCCCCAGTGAGCGCAGGTACCTACTGAGTGCGAGTGCCGAGTGACGAGCGATTGGGAGACATGAGTGACTGTGAGGTTGCCCGAGGGGCTGATACCGAGTGATGGTGAGGCATGCTGAGTGACTGATTCTGAGTGATGTTATGCCCGATGGGAGATTTATGAAATATGTTTTTGCCCAAGAGGCTATTTATGATTTCTATCATTCCTATATTAAATTATCTTGATTTCTATTGAAACTTTGGAAGGTACATTTTTAAAGGAAGTTTTACTGTAATCGACTTTCAAGTGCTACAAATTGTCGCATATATGAGTTTTAAAAGAAAGATTGTGCTTACTCTGGATTTATGACTTGTTTGATGTGTTTCGTAGTTCTCAGACATTATTTACTTTTATTACTACTGAGTTGGCGTACTCATATTACTCCCTGCACCTTGTGTGCAGATTCAGGTGCTAGGGCAGAGTGAGTTGTTTACCTGCCTCAGGGATTTCTCGGAGATTTGCGAGGTAGCTGCACGCGTCCGCAACCCTGCTTTCTTCCTCTTATTATTGTAACGCTTATGTTCCAGACTTGTATAATTTTGATAGATGCTCATGACCAGTGATTCCGGGATCTTGGGGTTGTATTTAACATTCTGCGTGGCTTTATCTGTTTTAAAAATGATAAAACGAAACTTTTATGGATTATCAGTTTAGTAATTACATAAATGAAAGATTCTTTATGTTTTAAGTGTTAATTTGGCTGGCCTAGTTCCACGATAGGCGCCATCACAACTAGTTTAGATTTGGGGCTGTGACAAGTTGGTATCAGAGCCTAGGTTACATAGGACTCACCGGTCATGAGCAGGTTTAGTAGAGTCTTGGGGATCGGTACGGAGATGTCTGTACTTATCTTCGAGAGGCTGCAGAACCCTTAGAAAAAAAATCTCACATTCTTGAATTCTTGTCGTGCGAATCCAATTATTCAGCTAAAAGCGTAACCCTTTGAATTCTTTTCATGTATTCGAATGCGCACGTGAGCGCTCGGTATCAGCTGTACATTGACGACTTGTGATTTCCATAGGTGAGGTGCGAGAGGTGATTTTAGCATGTTGATAAGGGGCCAGTCTGGAGGACTTGAGGCCGGGATTTGCCTGTGGCTTGAGTGCTAAGATTTCGATTGTGTGAGCACATGCATTTGGGACTTATATGTCCGTTTGTGTCCTTATTGGTGGGATCTTGTGACTGGATCACTATGTGGTGAGTGTGATTCGATGGTGAGATGTGTTCATATTATTTGATGGTGACAAAAGGATTGGCTGGAAATGTGGTAAGAACTATTGAGTGTTTGATTTCTGTCTCGAGTTGGCATATGGCTTCGAGTTGTGAGTGTATTAGAAGACCTCTCATGTTGTTTAGTTGTGGAGTGAAGCAGATCTTTCTGTTGTGTTATGAGTTCCTGGTGATGTCTTTTGGGCTGACCAATGCCCCAGTAGCGTTCATGTATTTGATTAACAGTGTATTCTAGCTATATTTATACTTCTTCATTATTGTATTCATTGATATCTTCCTGGCGTACTCACATATCCAGGAGGAGCATACTCAGAATTTTAGGAGGGCATTATAGAGATTGACGGAGGAGAAGCTTTATGCAAAGTTCTCCAAGTGTGAATTGTTGGCTTAGTTCAGTAGCATTCTTGAGGCACGTAGTGTCCAGTAAGGGTATTCAGGTGGTCAGACGAGTGTGGAGAGAGCTCCCAGAAGCTCAAGATTGCTTTGACCACAACTCCAGTGTTAGTTCTGGCATCAGCTTCAGGTTCTTATACCGCGTATCTTGATGCCTCGAGGATAGGCATTGGTTGTGTTTTACTGCAGGAGGATATAGTGATTGGGTGATAGCTATGATTTTTGGAAGGGTATAGAGATGATATCAGTTTGAGGCTAAGAAGGCGGGGTTATCTCCCGTGGGGTGTCCTGAGGTTGTGTGATCCTTAGGTGGTTTGATAACAAGTAATCCTTTACCAGTAAATGTTATATGATATAATTTGAGTTTAGATTGCTTGTGGAAGTTGGCACGGCTATTGCAATGGTGAATATGAGGTTGTATATGATTTGGGATGTTAAATGGTTTGAGTTATATATGAGCTTATGAAAGATTTAGTTGAATCTCACTGTGGTATGGCGGCGTTGTTAGTGTATGGTCATTATGAGTTACTGTTTGTTTTGATCTATGGATTTGAGCCAAGTGGGGGAGTCTGCTAGTGATAAGTTGGTTGCACGATTAGGTGATGTGTTGGGTTCAGCTCGAGGTATACTCGTGAATCAGTTATGACCTACAGGGGTGGAGATCGAGGATGACCTGTGTAAAAGAAATTTTGGATAGTAGTTGTGTTATGCTTAGTGGGTGTATAAGAATCATGGAATGACTTGAGTTGTTATTGGTGAAGGATGTAATGTGCACAGGGAAGGAATTTATTTGGTTGCATTAAGGTGGGGTTACTTCCTGGGGTGTTGGAGTGCTAATGGAGCACCGGTCATTCAGTCCGTTTGATCAGTCTAATTGAGGTTTGAGTAGAGTAGATGACTCCAAAGAACAGTTCTAACGGATTCAAGATGTATAGTTAACAATTGGGAATCTTCAAGGTGTGCATTTGGCTAGAACTGAGATTTACGTTGGAGGGTGTCAAGACTTGTGGCATTTCTACATATCAGTATCATGAAAGTAAAGGTAATGGCTTTAGATTCGCAGGAAGTCTCTTCAGGGTAAGTATTTTGAATGTGGTACTTTTGAGGATATTTGAGAGAGTATTCAGCGGATACGCGCCTTAGACGGTACGGTCTTATGCTTGGGTCTCGTGTGGTGAGTCTAGGTTGAGAATTGCGGTATTATGACAAGGAGAAGTATCAATTGAAGGTAAGTCAAAAGGAACTCGGATAAGATAAATAGGACAACTTTGTAGTAGGTTTGATCGGCATTGTAAGGGATATGATTAGTTCCTTGGGTGTTTATGAGGCAATGAGTTTTTACAGGTGTTTCTTAGCAATGCTCTTGGGTTTTGGTGACCTGCGTAGCTTGGTTGAGTTAGAAGGATTCAATCCTAATGGTTTGATGTTGTACAAATGGGATTCAGATAGTTCCTGATGGTTTCTACCACGGTTAGAGATGTACATTTTCTACTGGCGTGAGGTGCAAGTGATGTATAGTGATTTTGCTTCTAAATGGGATCAAATGGAAAGTTCTTGGCTAGTTGGGTACGTAGTTGTTTGCGGCTCGGAACTCATATTTATCATATGATGGCATGGCATATGCGGTATGTTGGGTAGAGTTGAGATTTGCATATGTGAGGTCACGGTTCAGTTCTGGAAGGAAGGTCAAAATTCTTAGGCAGCATTGGCAGTTTCAGATGACTAGGTAGATAATATCTCTATTGGGTGGCTTGATGAGGGTATATATTTCAGAAAGGGCAATGTGTGGAGTTAAGGTGATTCATTGGTATTGTGAAGCTCTCTTGTTGGATTGACTGCTGATATTCAAGTTTGCTTGGTGGCACAGAAGAATTATAGGGGTATCCCTCATAGAACGATTGAGTATTAGAGGTGTTATATATTCGAGCGATGGAGATGGGATCAGATATGGTGGTTCGTGCACTTGATGGACTTCGAGACTGAAAGTTCTCATAAATGGGTTATTTTGTGGTTGTGGACTGTGAAGATATGAGAAAAGCTAGTCAGATGTTAGTACGTTCCGTGATTCAGTCATTGTGGACTTTTGGAGAGTTATCTATCTGTTGCGGGCGACCAAAGTTGATTTAGGGTCCATTGATAGGCCCAATATGGGTGTGTGTTCTACATGGGGTCGGAATTGTTGACTCCGAATTTCTATTGTTGAGGGATGTACCATTCGATTGTCATTGAGTTTATTCGTGTTCTGGAGTGATGTATGAGTTACCCTTCGGTGTTGCGAGGAGTTATGGTTGTTGATTATATGCACCTATGGTGCGGATCTATATGAGTATTGTGGATTAAGACATATTGGTTATGTTCTTTCGGGTTCGTGTGGCATGGTATTTTTCGATTCCCCGTTGTTATGGCAACGCACTTTGAGTATTTCATGACGAATTACGCATGGTTATTGATTTTGAGCATGGTGGCTGGAAGTATTTCATGTGACCCAACGTTTGGATGGTATCACACATTGTAGCGGAGTTATGTAGAGGTATGATCCTCGATGTTGGATTCGTATGTTTTGGTTTTATGAGGTGTGCCAGGATCGTAGCATGGTGTTGTGATGGTACTTGTTGAGCTGGTGGGATAGTACTTTTGTGTGATCTTTTCTATGATTGAGTACGTTGGGATGTTGATGTGGGGTGCACGAGTTGCACAAGTTATGGATCCGGATGGTATTGATACGTCATGTCGCTAGAGTGATTGTGGTAGATGAGATGAGTTCGTCGGACCTAGAACGGGTACTTCCGGATCTGGTTGTGGTATATTTGGGAGGATATTGATGATGATCGGCTTAGAAACTTTGCAGTATTTCCTGACGAAGAAGGGGGAATTCCATGACTGACTAATCGGATGAATGGTTGCTAGTTTCTACGTGTTTCTTTCATCATCGGCAATATATGAAAGTGTTAGAGAGAGGCATTTATTGATAAGAGGTTATGTACCGGTATTATGTTGTTTTGAGCAGCGATTGTGATTAGGAGTTATCGCTATGAGTGTTTGAGTCATGCGGTATATTATGTGATTACATCTTGGGTTACAAATATGGCTTGATACATCGTGTTCAGACTTATTTAGTTTACAGAATTGAAATTTTGATCTTGTAAATTATTTCGAAAATGGAAATTTGGTTCTAAGGTTTTTCGATTAGGTTGGACTGCGAAATTTCAGCTATGTTGTGCTATTGGACCTATATGGGATAGGGTGACTTGGATCACCCCAGGTATGTGCATGGTAGGTTACACGATAATTTTGCATGGTTTTGGAATAACTCTGGGCATGTTCGAGGACGAACGTATGTTTAAGTGGGGGAGAATGTAACGACCCGATCGGTCGTTCCGAGAGTTTATCCCCATTTCCCCGATTTCTACTTTATTATGTTTTTTTCAGCTCCTTTATGTTGTGTTGGGACAGTTGGCTCAGGTTCGGAGTGATTGTGGAGAGGAATGAGACACTTAGTCTCTTAAGTTGGTGATTTAGTTGGAAAAGTCAACTGGAAGTTGACTTATAGGAAAATGATCTCGGAATGTGGTTTTGTGGCTCATATAGCTTCATTAGATGATTTGGGACTTAGGAGTGTATTCGGAATGTCATTTAAAGGTGCGGAGTAGATTAAGGCTTGAATTGGCGATATTGGATTTTGGCAATTTTTGGTCGGTAGTGGAAAATTAGTTATCAGGGTCGGAATGGAATTTCGGAAGTTGGGACAGGTTCGTAGTGTCATTGTGGATGTGTGTGCAAAAGTTTAGGTCATTCGGACGTGTTTTGGTTGGTTTCGGCATCGTTGGCGAATTTCAGAAGTTTAGGAGTCCTTAGGCTTGAATTTGGACTTATTTGGTGTTTGATGATATTTTTGAGTGTACCAGGGGTTTGATTAAGTTCGTGTGATGATATATGATGTGTTGGTATATTTAGTTGAGGCCCCGAGGGGCTCGGGGTTATTTCGGATGGTCATCGGAAGTGTTGGATTTGGATTATGCAGCAGAAAGGCTGTTGGTATGATTTTCTGGTGTGGCCGCACCTGCGGACGGGGAGTCGCAGGTGCGATGGGTGCAGGTACGGAGAATGTGCCGCATGAGCGGGAAATGGAGGCTTGGGCATCTTCCGCAAATGCGAAAGAAGGATAGCACCTGCGAGCCCGCATGTGCGAATGGTGAACCGCAGATGTGAAAAATGGGAGCTTAAGTGGAAATCGCAGATGCGCACCTTGAACCGCATGTGCGAGTCCGCAGGTGCGGGGAAGAGACCGCAGGTGCGGTTTCACTGGTCAGATCATATAAATAGTAGCCTTCACGAATTTTGGCTTATTTCATCATATTTTCATACGGGTTGAGGCTTTTGGGAGCAAATTGAAGAGGGATTTCAAGGGGATTTTCGTGGAGGTAAGTTTCTTGGATCTAAAACTCGATCCTATGTTGGTATTTGATTGATTAAGCATGGAATTAGTGGAATTTAATGGTGTAATTTGAGGGGTTAGGGCTTGGAAATTTGAGACTTTAATTTAAGTATATGAGGGGACGTTTGTTGTCGGATTTTGATGTATTTGGTATGTATGAACTCGTGAGAGCGTAAGCATTCTAGTTTTGTGATTTTTATCGGGATCCGAGACGTGGGCCCCGGGGTCGGGTTTGGCCACTTTCGGGATTTTTGATGTAAATTGGTTATTTTCGAGTGGGCTTTGTTCCTTTGGCATATTTTGATGATGTGAATCTGTTTTTGAATAGACTCGAGGCGATTTGAGGCCGAGTCGAGCGGTAAGGGCATCGCAGAGTAGATTTTCATCCGGTTTGAGGTAAGTAATGACTGTAAATCTTGTCCTGGGGGTATGAAACCCAAGACTTCGCATTTTATCGCTATATTGGAGTGGAGCACATGCTAGACGACGAGTGTGTGGCGTGCACTGTTGGGAGATTTTTACCTGGTCCATCCCGTAGCAACTATCAATTTGCGTATTTGATTATAAATCATATGATATTTCATGTTTTAAAGATTTGTACTATGTTTTGGGCTGAATGCCACATTTGGGCCTCGTGCCAAGTGTTTGGACCTCTTGGGGGATTTTTACTGCTATTCCTTACTGTGTTGACTTATGATTTACACTCAGTCATATTATGTTTAATTGATTTCAAAACTCAGTCTTATTTACACTATTTTGAGATATAAAATGATATTTTGGGTCGAGTACCCCGTTTTACTGATAGCCCGAGTGGCTTTTTGAGAGGTTTCTGACTGAGTGAGGCCGAGGGCCAATGTTGTGAGGATATTATGGGATCGGGCTGCGCCGCATCATGTTATACTGTTTATGATGACTGAGTGAGGACGAGGGGCTGATTTGTGAAGATATGATATGGGATCGGGCTGCACACCGCAACATGTTATTGATAGGCCGAGTGCCACAATGATTGATGCCATGATTTGGCTTGTTATAGCGCTTGGGATAAAGGAGCCCTTTCGGAGTCTGTACACCCCCAGTGAGCGCAGGTACCTACAGAGTGCGAGTGCTGAGTGTCAAGTGCAGAGTGCCGAGCGATTGGGAGGCATGGGTGACTATGAGGTTGCCCAAGGGGCTGATACCGAGTGATGGTGAGGCATGCTGAGTGAGTGATTCTGAGTGATGTTATGCCCGAGGGGCGATTTATGAAATATATTTTTTCCCGAGAGGCTCTTTATGATTTCTATCATTCCTATATTAAATTATCTTGATTTCTATGGAAACTATTGGAAGGTACGTTTTTAAAGGAAGTTTTACTGTAATCGACTTTCAAGTGCTACAAATTGTTGCATATATGAGTTTAAAAAGAAAGATTGTGCTTACTGTGGATTGATGACTTGTTTTATGTGTTTCGTATTTCTCATACATTATTTACTTTCATTACTACTGAGTTGGCGTACTCACATTACTCCCTGCACCTTGTGTGCAGATTCAGGTGCTAGGGCAAAGTGAGCTGTTTACCTGCCTCAGGGATTTCTCGGAGATTTGCGAGGTAGCTGCACGCGTCCGAAACCCTTATTTCTTCCTCTTATTATTATAAAGCTTATGTTCCAAACTTGTATAATTTTGATAGATGCTCATGACCAATGACTTCGGGATCTTGGGGTTGTATTTAACATTTGCCGTGGCTTTATCTATTTTAAAAATGATTAAACGAAACTTTTATGGATTATCAGTTTAGTAATGACATAATGAAATATTCTTCACGTTTTTAAGTGTTAATTTGGCTGGCCTAGTTCCACGACAGGCGCCATCACGACTAGTTTAGATTTGGGGTCGTGACACTTCAACAGAAGATGCTGAAGTTAATTAGTTAAATTGTAAAAACTTTAGCACTCAATATGTTGAAGCTTTGTCTTGCATTCTATAGTTTTGTCGTCACGAGCTTTTTGAAAAACTTAGCAGAAGATGCTGAAGTTAATTAGTTCATTTGTAAAAACTTCAGCACTCCATATGCTGAAGGTTTGTCCTGGATTCTATAGTTTTGCCGTCATGATCTTTTTGAAAAACTTCAGCAGAAGATGCTGAAGTTAATTAGTTCATTTGTAAAAATTTCAGCACTCAATATGCTGAAGCTTTGTCCTAGATTCTATAGTTTGTCGTCATGAGCATTTTCAAAAACTTCAGCAGAAATGCTGAAGTTAATTAGTTCATTTGTAAAAACTTCAGCACTCAATATGCTAAAGTTTTGTCCTGGATTCTATAGTTATGTTGTCATGAGATTTTTGAAAAACTTCAGCAGAAGTGCTGGAGTTAATTAATTCATTTGTAAAAACTTCAGCATAAATATGCTGAAGTTTTGTCCTGGATTCTATAGTTTGTCGTCATGAGCTTTTGAAAAACTTCAGCAGAAATGCTGAAGTTAATTAGTTCATTTGTAAAAACTTCAGCACTCAATATGCTGAAGTTTTGTCCTAGATTCTATAGTTTTGTCATCATGAGCTTTTTGAAAAATTTCATCAGAAGATGTTGAAGTTAATTAGTTCATTTGTAAAAACTTCAGCACTCAATATGCTGAAGCTTTGTCCAAGATTCTATAGTTTTTCATCATGAACATTTTCAAAATCTTCAGCAGCAATGCTGAAGTTAATTAGTTCATTTGTAAAAACTTCAGCACTCAATATGCTGAAGTTTTGTCCTGGATTCTATAGTTATGTTGTCATGAGCTTTTTGAAAAACTTCAGCAGAATGCTAAAGCTAATTAGTTCATTTAGAAAAACTTCAGCACTAAATATGCTGAAGTTTTGTCCTGGATTCTATAGTTTGTCGTCATGAGCTTTTTGAAAAACTTCAGCAGAATGCTAAAGCTAATTAGTTCATTTAGAAAAACTTCAGCACTAAATATGCTGAAGTTTTGTCCTGGATTCTATAGTTTGTCGTCATGAGCTTTTTGAAAAACTTCAGCAGAAGTGCTGAAGTTAATTAGTTCATTTGTAAAAAGTTCAGCACTCAACATGGTGAAGTTTTGTCCTGGATTCTATAGTTTTGTCGTCATGAGCTTTTTGAAAAACTTCAGCAGAAGATGCTGAAATTAATTAGTTCATTTGTAAAAACTTCAGCACTCAATATGCTGAAGCTTTGTCCTGGATTCTATAGTTTGTCGTCATGAGCTTTTTCAAAAAATTCAGCAGAAATGCTGAAGTTAATTAGTTCATTTGTAAAAATTTCAGCACTCAACATGCTGAAGTTTTGTCATGGATTCTATAGTTATGTTGTCATGAGCTTTTTGAAAAACTTCAGCAGAAATGCTGAAGTTAATTAGTTCATCTGTAAAAACTTCAGCACTAAATATGCTGAAGTTTTTTCCTGGATTCTATAGTTTGTCGTCATGAGCTTTTTGAAAAAATTCAGCAGAAATGCTGAAGTTAATCAGTTCATTTGTAAAAACTTCAGCGCTCAATATGCTGAAGTTTTGTCCTGGATTCTATAGTTTTTTACAAGTTTTAACCTAAAATAAAATAGACAAACGTATTTGGTAATGCGAATAGAACAAAAATTTAAAAGACAGAGATCACATAATTCACACAAATTAATGTATATTCATAAAATCCAATTTTGTTTTCACTTACATCCTTGAAAAAAAAGAAAAAAATTGTTTTTCATTTACAAGTTATTCTCTATTCAAAAAATTCACACAGAGTCTCTTTATATTCTCCATGCTAATGTTGTAGTTGCTCTTCTAGACTTTCATAATTTCTATCTTGTTTCTACTTTCCATGATCACGAAGATTTTTTTAGGAACAGTCGTCTTCTTTCATAAGAGAAAACAAGAAAATATTGGCAAATAGATGCTTAAATGGTGTGCAACTAGGAATTCATGGGAAGCAAAGATAATGAAAGAGTCGTACAGAAACTTCATGTGCGAAGGAGAGTGGCCACAATTTGTGGTGCATCAAAAAATATCCCATAACTCGAGTTTGTCATGCACCACAATCTGTGGCCACTCTCCTTCACACATGAAGTATTTGGACGTTTCCTTCATTATCTTTGCTTCCCCACGAATTCCCTGCTACACCCAATAAGCATGTCTTTGCCAACACTTTCTTGTTTATCTTTGAATATAAATTTAAAGAAATATGATAGAAGTCAGTGGATGACTATGAAATTTTCAAGTGAAGAGATTGTTTATATATCCAAAGAGTGCACCTAATCAATTTAATATCTATAAATGTAAAAGTAAATTTTCAGGTCTGTTTAATGCTTTACGTTCAGAGAAATTGAATGTTATAAGCTAAGTAGGTGGTAGGTGACAAAAGACAAAAAGTAACTAGTAAATGCAAAAAAGATAAGTATCAAGTTAAAAAAATACAGCTTTTTGAAAAACCTTCAGCAAAAGATGCTGAAGTTAATTAGTTCATTTGTAAAAACTTTAGCACTCAATATGCTGAATTTTTGCACTCAATAAGTAAAGAGACTATTTATATAGCCAAAGAGTGAACCTAAACAATTTAACATCTATCAATGTAAAAGGAACTTTTCAGGTCTGTTTACTGATTTACGTTCAGAGAAATTGAATGTTACAAGATAAGTAGGTGGTAAAACAAGTAGGTGGTAAATGCAAAAAGAAACAGTTTTTCTATAGTAAAAACAAGTAGGTGACACATTTATATGTAAGATGAAGTAGCTAACAGAAGACAAAAAGTAGCTAGTAAAATGTAAAAAAGATAAGTATCAACTTAAAAAAAAATACAGCTTTTTGAAAAACGTCAGCAGAAGATGCTGAAATTATTTAGTTAAATTGTAAAAATTTCAGCACACAACAAGCCGAAGTTTGTCCAAGATTCATTAGTTTTGTCATCATTAGCTTTTTGAAAAACTTCAGCAGAAGATGCTGAAATTAATTAGTTCATTTGTAAAAACTTCAGCACTCTACATGCTGAAGTTTCGTCCTGGATTCATTAGTTGTGTCGTCATTAGCTTTTTGAAAAACTTCGGCAGGAGATGCTGAAGTTATTTAGTTAAGTTGTAAAAACTTCAGCACACAACAAGCTGAAGTTTTGTCCTGGATTGAATAGTTTCTCATAAAAAGCTTTTTGAAAAACTTCAGCAGAAGATGCTGAAGTTAATTAGTTCATTTGTTAAAACTTCAGCACTCTATACGCTGAAGTTTTGTCCTGGATTCTTTAGTTTTGTCGTCATTAGACTTTTGAAAAACTTCGGCAGAAGATGCTGAAGTTATTTAGTTAAGTTGTAAAAACTTCAGCACACAACAAGCTGAAGTTTTGTCCTGGATTGAATAGTTTCTCATAAAAAGCTTTTTGAAAAATTTCAGCAGAAGATGCTGAAGTTATTTAATTAAGTTGTAAAAACTTCAGCACACAACAAGCTGAAGTTTTGTCCTTTTTCATTAGTTTACTTCATGTTGAAGTTTAGCATGCTGAATTTCAAAAAATATACTTAAAATTCATGATAAAAGAGACAAAACGTATTTGTTTTCACTTACATCCTTGAAAAAAAAGAAAAAAAAATTGATTTTCATTTACAAGTTATACTCTATTCAAAAAATTCACACAGAGTCTCTTCATATTCTCTATAGTCATCTCCTACTTGCTCTTCTGGAGTTTCATAACTGCTATCTTGTTTCCACATTCCATGAGCCCACGGATTTGCAGCCAATTTTCTCCTGAATGTCGGCGCTTAACTTTGATCGAAATGGCAGACATCTTCTAGCTTCAACCGCATATCAGTGAACTTAAGACCAAATATACTACAATCAACACTACAAAAAAATATGAAACAAGAATTGAAGAATAGTTAACACAAGAAAAAAAATAATAAACATAAGATGCATCGTAAAACATATGCCAAACACGTACTTGTTAACCTGTAGGGGTGTATTCATCCACTTAATTTTAAAGTTTTTTCACACGATTTTCTTCCCAACTTTTATTGCATGTCTCAAAGTTCAAGCATTTGAGACAGTGTGGGATCAACCGGGCATAAGTTTCGACATGTTTAACCGCACTTTCATATGATGTATTTCTCAAGGAGTCATACACATATCTAGTTTTATCTTTAAAGATCAAAATTCCAAAAAAGTAGTGTGTTGATGTCTGCTTCCCCGCTGGCTTAAGTCAAAATGGAAAGAATACTTTTTCGGCACATGCCCATGAGATACCACATGAGAGGTCAATGCCTCTTACGTAGTTGGCCACCTTTTCACCAGTTGATTCATCAACATACCAAGTAAACTCGGCAAGTTACTCAATCACCACTTGGTCTTCTTCTTTAGAAGCCTTACATTCCTGTTTTTTGGATGTCCTCTTTCTCTTTGATTTGTTCATTTTCGCTTCCATTTTTTTTCTCCTCCATTATCTTTTCCTTAATTTTTAAAATTTTCTCCTCTTCATCATCTGTAGGATGAACACTACCCAACTTATTCATATACTAATCAAAAAGTAAATCTGTTATCGCACATCTTGATTTATAAATTGGAAGGTGATAGCAATATTTTTTGCGCAAGAAATATACGCCCACTTCAATATGCTGCAATTGAACAACAACAAAAGAAAATATGTGAAATAATAAACTTCAGCATGCATAGGTATGAAATTTAGAAAAAATGCATTACAAAACTACAAATTGCATGACAAAAACTTAAGCATATAAGTATGAAATTTAGAAAAAATGCATTACAACTAGAAACTACAAACTGTATGACAAAAACTTAAGCATATTCAGTTTGAAGTGTTAGGAAATAATCTAAAAAACTGCAGCATGTTTGACTTAAAAGTTTAGAAAAAAAACTAGAGACTGCATGTCAAAACTTCAACAACTTTAGCCTGAAATTTTAGAAAATAAGCTAAACAAATTCAGCAATTCTACTATAAAAATAAGCTGAAGTTTACCAAATTATAGTACAAAAACTTTACTATAAAAATAAGCTGAGGTTTTGGGGAATACAGTTGAAAACCAAATAAAAAAAAACAAACTTAATAACTTACCTCATCTGAAAGATCAGAGTTAGGATCCACAAGCTCGGTAAATAATGACTTTGGAATATCAATTCCAGCTAATCTGAATGGCATGGAATAATATTCACTGGAATCCGTCTTCAACCAGTCGGTAAATTTTTCCATCAATCCACTATCTTGATTAACATAATGGAAGGGACACCTTCGTGTAGTCGTTCCTTCTTTCCAATCTTTCTCCCTTCGCTTTTGTTTAGGAACAATGCAAGGAGATTTCAACCAAATACTCTCCATACGAATCCTTTTCCCTTTTTTTATCTGGTTTTCTTTTTGCTTGCTCTTCCTGTTGTTCCGTCACAACTAATTGCTGCAGTTCAGCAGCAGGAGAAGAATCCACAACCATGGTGCCACAAACTCGACCAACTCTCTATTGTTCCGTCACAACTAACTGCTGGGATTCAGCAGCAGGGGGAAAATCCACAGCCATGGTGCCACATACTTCACCAACTCCCTGTCGTTCCGTCACAACTAGCTGCTGCGTTTCAGCAGCAGAGGGAAAATCCACAGCCATGGTGGCACATACTTGACCAACTCCCTTCTGTTCATGATCTTCTTCTCTCTCTTCACCAGCAACAACAACAACAAAATTACCTTCTGAACCCGTCCCTTTTGTACTACCCAGCGAAAATGAACATAATTTGAAGTTGGGGATATCACTGGTGTCACTCATAAAATTAGGTTCTTCCCTCTCTTAGGATTTGGAAGAAGTTGTGATGCATCAAATGATATCTGCAAAAACAAAGAAAATATATACATAAATATAACTGATACAAAACACACATTAGGCAAAACAAAACAACTTGTAAACGAAATGCAGAAAAGAACTACCTGGTCTAAGTGTTGCGACACAGATGGTGTTTGCATTCCAACGGATCCACTTCCATTAGCGTCAGATATGCCTATATCTTCATGCAAAAAAAAAATTACTAAATAATGTGAACACCCAATTTTTTGCCCGCATGGAAATTACTCCTAAAATAATCACAAAATAACTTTTAATGAATTTTAGGAACTTTTCTCTATTTAGTTGCATTTCATGCATGTTTAATATTTTAAAATCATAAACAAAAATCATAAAAAATTGTCACATTTTTCATTTCATGTAATCTTAGGTTTAATTTGTATTTTTAGAAATTAATTACCCTTTAATTGATAGATTAATATAAAAATCACAAAATCACAAAATATATTCATTAGCATTAATCAAATAGTTAAAGTGCTAATTAGTCTTTCTACAAAATAAATTTAATTAGTGGTAAGATGACTATTTTTGAAAGATAAAATTTGCCCTTGTTTCAAATTGACCTAATTTGAGGGTCCAAAATCCTAGGCCCAACCAAATTACCCACATGAGCCATACCCTACATAGCAGCCACCTTTTAACCTATACCCTATTTTTAAAAATTATTGATTTGGTAGCCAGTTGACAGAAAATCCGCACTAATGTGACCATTATACCCCTGACATAACATATAAAAATCACGCACCTCCGTCTCTTCTCATATTTGAATCATGCACAAAACACTCCGTCTCTTCTCATATTTGAATCACGCGACACTTCACCGATCCTCCATCACTCCGTCTCTTCTCAGATCTCCTCTCCCAAACCTGAAATTTGAACCATACTCAAATTCAAAAATTCAAATTGTAAGTTTTCGAATCTGACTGATGTTCATGATACCTGAGATTTTTTGCTAAAGTTTTGGTTTATTTAGAAAAAATTTAGGGTGAATTTTTTACTTTATTTGCTAAACAATTTGTTTTTTTGGATAAACTTCAGCACTAATAATATGCTTAAGTTATGTACTGTGTTCTATAGTTTTTTGATGAGTTTTTTCAAAAAAAATTTCTTTAATTAAGGTACTTTTTGACTTTATAGAAAAATAATATTAAAAAAAGCGCAGAAAAACATTCAAAGCATCTTGTGCTGAAGTTTTTTAGTTCATTTGCTAATAGTTCAACACTGAATGTGATGAAGTTTTTCTCCTGGATACAATAGTTTTGTAATGACCTTTTCGAAAACCTTAGCACAAATATGCTGAAGTTTTTTAGTTCATTCTCTAATACTTCATCACTGAATGTGCTGAAGTTTTTCTCCTTGATACAATAGATTTGTCATGAAAAACCTCAGCA
>MDKI01022478.1:0-21132 GCA_005239505.1 Nicotiana paniculata
AACCCTATGGAGGTTGCCTACGTATCTCACATCCGGTGAGAATCAGACCCACGTAGTTCGTAAAGTTTTGACATAAATAAAGAAAAAATATTTTGACTTATTTTGAAATTCTTTTTTTTTTTCGAAAAATTTTGACAGAGTTCCGAGGTATTTTTCAAATATCAGGTTTTTTTTTACACTAGAAAATTTCCATCTTTCCTCACTTTTGGTTTTCTATTGTTTTCTTTTAGCCGGTCAACAACAAACCGAGACAAATAATGCACATATAGCAAGTAGGATGCATCAGGATGGTCTTTTTGTTTCGGGTACACCTGTCCTAGACGGACCCAACCCCTGTGTTGAGTCCCCTAAGTCAAAATGCACATGATGCAGATAATCGTTCGTACTAGGGATCCGGCATGAGGTTTTGTCATTCTAGGGTTAAGCCTGAGGTTTTGTTCTAGACGTTCGCTACCCGAGCGGACAACTCGAGTCGGGGTGGGAGCGACGTACCGGTAGCACGAAAGGCTATTTGGCTTTGTGGCTAGTCCATCCCCGTATTTCTTACTTGGTATGACCTCTAACAGAAAGGCGGGCCACGCGAACGTGTGCACCAATTTTTTGAAGACTCAAAAAGGAGGCGTAAGAAGGCAGTTTAAATACAGTTCAAATAGATATCAAAATGGTAAATAAATAACATTTAGCACATTGTGCACACAAAATACAGTAATATCACAATTAATAAAGCCAAGTAAAATCACATTAACAAGCTCGAATTCTTAAACCCTGAACCAGAATCTCTGTTCTGCGAAACCAGAGATTCTGGGTTCGATCCCCAGCAGAGTCGCCAGAGCTGTCACACCTCCTTTTTCCCGATAGGGGTGGGATAAGGGAGTTTTTCCAATTTAAGTGACATTAATCAAAATGGGATTATTTATTACACCAGAGTCGCCACTTGAGATAATTATATGGTGTCACAAGTCACCGGTTTATTTTAAATCCCAAATCGAGGAAATTTGGCTCTGTTTAAAAGTCTGTGAAAACCAGAAGACTGGGTAAGGAATTCTGTTAACCCGGGAGAAGGTGTTAGGCACTCCCGAATTTCGTAGTTTTAGCACGGTCGCTTAGTAATTTATATTTGGCTTATTAATTTGTTTAATTACTTACTTTAGAACTTATATACGTTTTACCTTTTACCGCTTTTAATTTGAAACGAATCACGCGTACGCGCATTCATTGTTTGATTGTTTATTGAATTATGTTGATACGAGTCACGCGTACGTGTACGCGTCTAATTTGGTATGTCAAATTCGTGTCACGCGTATGTGTACACAACTAATAACACTTTATTGTTATTAAGATTGTTTGGAAATTTTGGGGACTACTATTCTCCCTAATTGAATAAAATGTCCTTAAGGGAGTGAATGGCAGAATGGTGCAATGTAAATATTGGAACAATAAGACGTATATGTCCAAATATATTATGTATTCCTTGTTTTCCTTTTCGTTAAATCTGCCTCAAATAGGGAGGATTCCTATGTATATTTAAATTTATGGTATTGTCTTTCCATGTGGTCAAGTTTGTGGAGTAGTTCTAGGTTAATTCAACTCAAATAAATGCAGAGATTGAAATTATATTTTTCTGATACCTTCTTTATGGTGCTTAGAGATTTGTAAAACAAAAATGTACACGTCATCTTATAGATATTTAGGTGAGACAAGGTGGGAACTGATATCTTATATTCTATCCCTTCATTCAAATTTTTAAAAAAGTTGAATACTAGAAGCAATCGACTCGTTTCAAAGTAAAACACCCATATTTTTTGTATTGAAACAGAGCAAGTGGATGCCCAATTATTCTTTTTGTAATACTATTAATATTAGTTGTTTATTTCCTGTGTGTTTGAGTTAATTTTTCCAAAGTCGCACAAATGCGTACTTCGATTTAATTTTGGAAATCGTAATTATGTCACACGAACTTGTACATAATCACAATAATTATTTATGTCGTGCTTAAAGCAAACTACGGTGTTCATGATTGTGTCCTGGCTACATTTGAGATGTACGATGAGACAAAGAGTTATGAAATAATTGGAGAAAATGGGTAAGTTTTTACTCTTATTAAACTAGCCAACTAAAATAAATTAATTGGTCCATATTCTATCCCGATAAACCTTGAAGCTCACTCCAAAATAACTAGATTGCATTCTGCTAAAGGAAACCATTACTCACTCATTTCACTTTATTAAAATTATACATGGCCCATATTTTCTTTTGATATAAAAAATAATTTCCTAAACACATTAGCCCTTTTTTGAGTTCAGACCTCATTCTCAAACTTAAAATCTTGGCAGCAGCCCATACAACACATTACCAATAAAACTCTTAACAGAAGCAATGTGACAAACCAACCAAATCGTGAACATGAACTCATTTTGCTAGCTAAATTTGGCAAGGCATTCACCAAGCAATTAAACTAATTCCCAGGAACATTAAACAAATTATAACACCTAATTACCACATATTAATTATTAAATAAGAACATAAATAACAGAGAAAAGTTGGAAATAAAACCTCAGTTTCTTTTATTTACGAAGATTGAGCTAACGAACAGAAATTTGGCAGCAACCTCAAATAAATGTCAATGGATGAAGCTCGAACGCAGCCTCGAACTCGACTCTTGGAGCTACTATTTTTGTGTGATTTTCAGGGATATTTTGAGCTATTATTTCAAATGGATTTCGTGATGGTGAAGGGGAGAAAACAGTGACGTTCTTGAATGACTTTAATGGTGAAGAAGATGGGGTTTCTTTTGTAGATGGATATAATAGGCTATGAGGAATTTACATGGTGATCTATATAAGGATTTATGAGATCGGGGCTATGGTGAGTCCTTTCAATTTCAGTGTGCTATGTGATCCCTGAAATGGAGTGATCTGCGATTGTGTTTGAGACAGAAGAGCAGCGATGGTTTTCTTTTTGGGGTGGCTCCTTGGGTTTTTTTTTCTCCTTTTTTTTGTGGTCTCCTTTTTTTCCTTATATAGAAGAGTATTAGTAGTTATTTTATCTTGTTCCTCAAATTCTGAGTGGGGAACGTGGAGTTTTTGATGGGGTAAGGACGTGAGGAGTGTTGGAGAAAAGTGGGGAGTTTAGCAAAATTGGGGAGTTAACTAACTTTAAAATCTGATTTTTGTATCTTTTGATGTTAACTTCACTTCATTTTATTTTTTTATTTTTTATTTTTTTATTTTAGAAGATAAATTAACTATAGAGATAAGAATATTAACCAACATTTCTTACAATATAGGAAAACTAAATATTTACATGTACTTCAAATGATACTAAGAAAAATACCATAACTTATTATAATTCTAATTAAAAGAAATCATATATATTATTTGTAAATTTTCTTTTATTTATTTATTTATAAATAGAACTAAAACATGTATTCTAAGAATGTTAATATTTATTTTTGTAGTTTTTTTTCAAATAAAATATATTAAGAGTAAGATAAAAGTTTAAAACATAAAGATTAGACCTAAAAGGAATATTTACACTAAAATAATATAACATTGGAGTGTGGTAAAAAATTAGTTATTCACATAAACATGTTTTAGTACATTTTTCATTTGAAAGTGTTGGTAATGTATGAGTTGTTGGCTTGCCTAGTACCATGAGAGGAGCCATCACGACAGGTTATGTTTTGGGTCATCACAAGATGGTATTAGAGTCTAGGTTACATAAGTCTCACGAGTCATGAGCAGGCTTAGTAGAGTCTTTGCGGATCGGTACAGAGACGTCTGTACTTATCTTCGAGAGGTTGACGAACCTTTAGGAAAACTTCACATTCTTGTATTCTTGTCGTGCGAATTTGTTGATTTTGGGAACTAAACTTCTGTTATTCTATTCTCTCACAGATGGTGAGGACACGTGCTACCAGACAGGACGGACAACTGCCAGTACCACCGGCTAGGGACACGAGAGGCTGGGGTCGTGGTAGGGGTAGTGGTGCAACCTGTACAATAGCTAGAGCAGCACCTGCAGACCCACCAGTTGCTCCAGCTCAGGAGCAAGTATAGTTGAGCCAGTGGGGCCAGCTTAGGCACCAACTGTGCCCATTGTGATTCCAGGCCTTTAGAAGGCTTTCGATCAAATTTTGGCTGTGTGCACTAGCCTTACTCAGGTGGAGGTACTCAGACTCCCGCCGCTCGTACTCCAGAGTAGGTGATGCAGGGACTTCAGACACTAGGGGTACTACCAGCCCAGTCGATTGTAGTTGCTCAGGACCAGGTGGGTCCCGTTATGACCGATGAGGAGAATAGGAGACTAGAGAGATTTGGGAGGCTCTAGCCTCCATCATTCAGTGGGGCTGAGTTAGAGGATGCCCATGACTTCTTGGATAGGTTCCAACAGATTCTTCTCACGTAGGGTATTCTGGAGACTAGTGGGGTCTCGTTCACCACTTTTTAGTTTACTGGGGCTACCTTCAGATGGTGGGAGGCCTATGATAGGCGCAGGCCAGTCGGTGTAGCACCACTTACATGTCATGCACTCTCCTTTCTCTTCTTGGAGAAGTTCGTGCCACAGACTTGCAGGGAGGAGCTGCGCAAATAGTTTGAGCTGCTACATTAGGATTTCATGTTTGTGACCCAGTATGAGATGAGGTTTTCGGAGTTGGCTCGTCACGCAATTTGGTTGGTTCGATTAGGAGGTCCATTGATATCCTCTACTATCACTTTTGTTTTGTTATGACTCGAGAGAGTGTATCAGGTGCTATGTTCGACGATGTGGTTGATATTGCTCGGTGGCTAGAGATGGTTCATAGTCAGGAGAACAAGGAGAGGGAAGCCAAGAGGCCTCGTGGTTGGGTGATTTTAGTGGTGTTACTTTTGGGGGACAGTCCTACCACAACATGAGTCACCCTTATAGGCTCGCTTAGATGGCTCATCCAGTTCATCGTGGTACATCATCTAGCCATGGTTCATACAGTTGCCCGACCGGGTAAGTCATCTCTCAGTGCTCTCCCTGCTCATAGTTTATCCCATGCTCCATCAATTCAGGGTTCATCTATGCCTAGCCCTTCTAGCAGTTACTTTGGTACTTGGGGCCCGATTCAGTCCCCACCACCACCACCACCACCGGGGAGTTCCTTCGAGTGCGGGGAGTTTGGGAATATGTGGAGACAATGTCCCCATCGCCCGAGAGGTCCAGTGTAGAAGAAGAGTCAGGCTGCGACTTCCGCATCGGTTACTTCACTACCCGCCCAGCTAGCTCAAGGTGGGGCCCAGGCAGCTAGAGGTTGCCCTAGAGGGGGATGCCAATCAAGTGGTGGTCAGGCCCAATTTTATGTTATTCCTGCCAGGCCAAATTTTGTTGCTTCAGATGCAGTGATCACAGGTATTGTCTTAGTATGCCACATGTATGCTTCTGTATTATTTGACCCTGGTTCCACTTATTCGTATGTATCATCATATTTTTCTCGTTATCTGGAAATCCCTCGTGAGTCCTTAGTTTCATTTGTTCATGTATCTACTCCAGTGGGCGATACTATTATTGTGGACCGTGTATATCGATCATGTGTGGTGACTATATGGGGATTGGAGACTAGAGTTGATCTCTTATTTCTTAGTATGGTTGATTTTGATGTGAGTTTGGGTATGGATTGGTTGTCTCCATGTCATGCTATTCTGGATTGTCATGCTAAGACCGTGATGTTGGCGATACTGGGGTGTCCAAGGATCGAGTGGAGAGGTTCTATAGATTATGTTCCCAGCAGGGCGGTTTCTTATTTGAAGGCCTAACGGATGGTTGGGAAGGGGTTCTTGTCTTATTTTGCCTTTGGGAGGGATGTTGCTGATGATACTCCTACTATTGATTCTGTTCTCGTGATGCGAGACTTTCTAAATATGTTCCCTGCAGACCTACCAGGCATGCCGCCCGATAGGGATATTGACTTTGGTATTGACTTGGTGCCGGACACTCAGCCCATTTCTATTCCTCTGTATCGTATAGCACCAGCTGAGTTGAAAGGGAATCAGGAACTTCTTGATAAGGGGTTTATTAGGCCTAGTGTGTCGCCTTGAGGTGCACCGGTTCTGTTTGTGAAGAAGAAGGATGGTACTATACGAATGTGCATCGACTATAGGTAGTTGAACAATGTTACACTCAAGAACAAGTATCCTTTGCCGCGTATTGATGATCTATTTGACCAACTTCAGGGAGAGAGGGTGTTCTTTAAGATTGGTTTGACATATAGGTATCACCAGTTGAAGATTCGGGACTTAGATATTCTAAAGATAGTATTAAGGACCCGTTATGGTCACTATGAGTTCCTTGTGATGTCTTTTGGGCTGACCAACGCCCCAGCAGCATTCATGCATCTGATGAACAGTGTATTTCAGCCATATCTCGACTTATTTGTCATAGTATTCATTGGTGATATTTTGGTGTACTCACGTAGGCAGGAGGAGCAAACCTAGCATTTGAGGATTGTGTTGCAGCGGCTGAGGGAGGAGAAACTTTATTCCAAGTTCTCCAAGTGTGAGTTTTGGCTTAGTTTGCTGGCGTTCTTGGGGCACGTGGTGTCCAATGAGGGTATTAAGGTAGATTTGAAGAAGATAGAGGCGGTTCAGAGTTGGCCCAGACCATCTTCAGCTACTGAGATTAGGAGCTTTCTCGACTTGGCCGGTTATTATAGTTGCTTTGTGGAGGGTTTCGCGTCTATTGCATCGCCTTTGACCAAATTGACCCAGAAGGGTGCTCCTTTCAGATGGTCGGATGAGCCTGAGGAGATTTTTCAGAAGCTCAAGACTACCTTGACCAAATCTCCAATTCTAGTTTTGCCTTCAATGTCAGGCTCTTATACTTTGTATTGTGATTCTTCTCGGATTGGTATTGGGTATGTCTTGATGCAGAGGGTAGAGTAATTGCTTATGCTTCACGTTAGTTGAATCTCCATGAGAAGAACTACCATGTTCATGATTTTGAGTTGGCCGCCATCGTTCATGCGTTGAAGATTTGGAGGCACTATCTCTATGGTGTGTCTTGTGAGGTATTTTGAGATCATCGAAGTCTCCAACACTTGTTCAAACAAAAGGATCTAAATTTGAGATAGCGGAGATGGTTGGAGCTGCTAAAGGACTATGATATTACTATCTTGTATTATCCCGGGAAGGCCAATACGGTGGCCGATGCCTTGAGTAGAAAGGCGGTGAGTATGGGTAGCCTTGCATTTATTCCTGTTGGTGAGAGACCTCTTGCAGTTGATGTTCAGGCCTTGGCCAACCAGTTCGTGAGGTTAGATGTTTCGAATCCCAATCGGGTTCTAGCTTGTATGGTTTCTCGGTCTTCCTTATATGACCGCATTAGAGAGCGCCAATATGATGATCCCTATTTGCTTGTCCTTAAGGACACGGTTCAGCAAGGTGATGCCAAGGATGTTACTATTAGGGCTGATGGGGTGTTGAGGATGCAAGTTCGGATTTTTGTTCCTAATATAGATGGGCTACGTGAGTTGATTCTTGTGGAGGCCTATAGTTCGCGGTATTCCATTCATTCAAGTGCCGTGAAGATGCACCAGGACTTAAGGTAGCACTATTGGTGGAGGAGGATGAAGAAGGATATAGTGGAGTTTGTATCTTGGTGCCTAAACTATCAGCAGGTGAAGTATGAGCATCAGAGACCGGGCGAATTATTTCAGAGGCTTGAGAATCTGGAGTTGAAATGGGAGCGTATCACCATGGATTTCGTAGTTGGACTCCCTCGGACTTCGAGGAAGTTTGATGTTTTTTGGGTAATTGTGGATCAGTTGACCAAGTCCGCACACTTCATTCCAGTTGGGACTACTTATTCTTTAGAGTGGTTGGCTGAGATTTACATCTGTGAGATTGTTCGCCTTCATGGTGTGCTGGTGTCCATCATTTTAGATCGAGGCACACAGTTTGAATCACAGTTTTGGAGAGCTGTGCAAATAGAGTTGGGCACACAGGTTGAGTTGAGTACAACATTTCACCCTCAGACGGACGGACAATCCAAGCGCACTATTCAGATATTGGAGGATATTCTACGCGCTTGTGTCATAGATTTTGTGGGTTCTTAGGATCAGCTTCTACGGCTCGCAGAGTTTGCCTACAACAACAACTACCAATCGAGCATTCAGATGGCTCTGTATGAGGCTTTGTATGGGTAATAGTGTATGTCTCTGGTGGGATGGTTTAAGCTGGGTGAGGCTAGGCTATTGGGTACTGACTTGGTTTAGGATGCTTTGGACAAGGTTAAATTGATTCAGGATCGGCTTCGCATGGCACAGTCTAGACAGAAGAGTTATGCCAATCAGAGGGTTCGATATTTCTTACATGGTTGGGGAGAAGGTACTGCTCAAGGTTTCACCCATGAAGGGTTTTATGAGGTTCGAGAAGAAGGGCAAGTTGAGCCCTTAGTATATTGGGCCATTTCAGGTGCTTCAGAGGATTGGAGAGGTGGCTTACAATCTTGCCTCCGCCTAGTCTGTCAAGTGTGTATCTAGTATTTCATGTTTCCATGCTCCGAAAGTATGTCGGCAATTCGTCTCATGTTTTGGATTTTAGCACGATTCAGTTGGATGGTGATTTGACTTATAATGTAGAGTCGATGGCCATTTTTGATCGACATGTTTGAAAGTTGAGGTCAAAGGACGTAGCTTCAGTGAAGGTGTAGTGGAGAGATCAGCCAGTTAAGGAGGCTACTTGGGAGACCGAGCGGGAGATGCGGAGCAGATATCCATGCCTATTTGAGACTCCATGTATGTTTCTAGACCCGTTTGAGGACAAAAGTTTGTTTAAGAGGGGGAGGATGCAACGATCCAGCCAGCCATTTTCAAAGTTGTAGCCCCCGTTCCCCCATTTACTGCTCATTTTATTCTTAGTAGTTGCTATATGACTTGTCGGGGTAGTTGGTTCGGTTCTGGAGAGGTTTTAGAATGGGTTGAGACACTTAGTTTCAAGGTTAGAAGCTTGAGTTGAAAAGGTTGATGATTCCGTTAGCTCTGTTGGGTGATTTTTGATTTAGGACTGTGTTCGGATTGTAATTTGGAGGTCCATAATTGAATTAGGCTTGAAATGGCAAAAGTTGGAAATTTAGAAGTTAGACCGAGAGTTGACTTTGTGATTACCGAGCTGGGACTGGTGTTCCAGGAGTTGGAGTCATTTGTGACTTGTGCCCAAAATTTGAGATCAATCGGACATGATTTGATAGGTATTGGCATCGAATGTAGAAATTAGGAGCTCAAAAGTTCATTAGGCTTGAACCGATGCATGATTCGTGGTTTTAGCATTGTTTGATGTGATTTGAGGGCTCGACTAAGTTCGTATCATATTTTAGGACTTTTTGGTGTGTTTTTTTGAGGCCCCAGGGGATTCGGGTGGATTTCGGATGGTTAACGGGTCAAATTTTGGACTTGGAGATTTGCTGAAATTTTCTGGTGCACTGATCTAGTTTCCTTTATACGCAATCGCATGGACAGGTCCGCGATCGTGTAGGCTTAATTGGGCAGTGGTGGTCTTTGTTCTACGCGTTCGCGAGATGGGGACCGTGATCGCGTTCGCGAGATGGGGACCGTGATCGCGATCGCGTAGTTGTAGGATGTAGTGAATCTCAAACACGTGGCTAAGGTCGCATTCACGTAGAGTATAGGACGCAGCAACTGAGGTCACGCATTTGCTCTTCGCGATTGCATAGGTTGAGGAAGCAGTCCTTTGCGTTTGCGTGGGGATTTACGAGTTCGCGTAGGGTTAAATTACTGGGCTATTGAGTTGTGCTTCGCATTCGCGAAGCATTATCCCGGATCACGATTAAGGATATCTGGATACTTAAATATTTCAAAAAAGAGGGTTTGAGTTTATTTCACAAATTTGATTTTGGGAACTCGGTGCGAGGAGATTCTTGGAGAGATTTTCAAGAGAGTGATTGGGGTAAGTGATTCTTACTTATTTTTGGTTAAATTCCATGATTATGTCTTTGATTTCATCATTTAATTAGTGATTTGGGTTAAAAAAATTGGGGGGAAATTAAGGAAAGTCCTTAGGCCGAATTTTGGGGATTTGATCGAGATTTTTGTATTGAATTTGAGTAATTTTTGTAGGGGTGGACTCTTGGTTGAATAAGTGTTCGGATTTTGTGGCTTTTATTGGATACCGAGATGTGGGCTCGGAGGGTTGACTTTTGAGTTGACTTTTTGACTAAGAACTTAGTATTTTCTCATGGAATTGATTCCTTTAGCTCGTGTTGATTGTATCGAATTGTTTGTGGCTACATTCGAGGCATTCAGAGGCCGTTTCGCAAGGCAAGGGCATGTGGGAGTAGAGATTTGCACGGTTTGAGGTAAGTAACACTTCTAAACTTGGTTCTGAGGGTATAAAACCCCAAATTACGTGTTGTGATTGGTGTTGAGGTAACGCACATGCTAGGTGACGAGCATGTGGGCGTGCACCATAAGAATTGTGACTTGGTCGATTCCATGGAACTGTATAGTTGAATAATCTTGTCGTTATCCGTCCTTTTACCATGTGTTAGAGAAATTTAGATGGCAGTCATGTTAGAAATCATACTTAGGCTACGTGTTGGTATTGTTGGGACCCGCAGAGGTTGTGTTACATGTTGAATTATTTTCTTAATTTTCCATTTTGTACTCAGTCACAACTATTAATTGCATATTATATCGCACTATGTTGTCCTTTATTGATACATTATATCGTCATTGTTTGGGTTGATTATCATGATTTTTGTGAGCCCGAGAGAATGTAGAGATTGATGAATGAGTAAGGCCGAGGGCCTGATTGTGAGGATATTTATGGGATCGGGCTGCACGCCGCAACAGGTTTATTTGATTCATGCCATGATTGGCTTATTATAGAGCTTGGGCTAGATTCGTCCCTCTGGAGTCTGCACATCCACAGTGAGCGCATGTACCTACTGAGTGAGAGTGTCGAGCGTTTGGGAGGATTGAGTGGCTGTGAGGATGAAGTGACTGTGAGGAATGAGTGACTGTGAGGATGGAGTGAATGGAGGACTGAGTGAATGATACTCTGAGGGTATGCATATGATTTCACTACTGTTTTGTACTTTAGTTGGCATATATAATTGTCATGCAAATACCGAGATGTAACATACTTTGTTTCAATTGAACTTGACGTGATTTACCTGTTAGGCTCTAACTGTTAAATTTAGAAGCATGCATACATTCCTGTACTATAATTCTGTAATTGAACTGTATCTGCAAAGCTCGTCACTACTTTCAGCCTAATAGTTAGACTTGTACTTACTGAGTTGGTTGTACTCACGCTACACCCTGCATTTCGTGTGTAGATCCAGGTGTTTCCAGACACGGTGGTTGTTGATTCTCAGAGTTTACTGTCTTTCGGAGATATTCAAGGTAGCTGCCTGGCGTCCGTAGACCTTGACTCTCCTCCCCTATTCCTCAGTCTTATTTATTCATTTTCAGTTTTCTTAGACAATATTTCAGACTTGTATTGTGTAGATGCTTATGTACTTGGTGACACCCTGGTTTTGGGAACTTCCATATTGAATTATGATCTTTTATCTAGTTTATGAGAGTTTTAATTATTTAAACCTTTTTTAGTACATTTTTCATTTGAAAGTGTTGGTAATGTATGTGTTGTCAGCTTGCCTAGTACCATGATAGACTCCATCACGCCAGGTTACATTCTGGGTCGTGACACTTTCTCCTGCCTCATCTTAGGCAGGGGGAGGAGCACAGACTTCCCCCGCCCGTACCCCAAAGCAGCGGGTTCAATGTATCCTCTGAGGTTAGGGCAGCAATTTTTGAGGGGGAGTAGATCAGGATCGAGAGGTACAAGAAGTACCACCCCCCTACTTTCAGCGGTTTGGCATCAGAGGATTCCCAGGGCTTTCTTGAGGAGTGCCACTGTATCCTCCATACTATGGGTACTGTGGAGTCTAGTAGAGTTACTTTCACTACGTTCCAGCTTAAGGGAGCGGCTTATCAATGGTGTCGAGCATATGAGTTGGGTAGTCCGGTCGAGGCAGCTTCACTCACTTGGGCTCAGTTCTCAGATATGTTCTTGAGGGAGTTTGTTCCCCAGAGTCTCATAGATGCATGGAGCGTAGAGTTTAGCAGTTGCACCAGGGTCCTATGACCGTGTCAGAGTATGCGATCTGATTCAGTGATTTGGCTAGGCATGCACCAGCCTTGGTTGCTACTGTTAGAGAGTGAGTCTGTCAATTTATCGAGGGGCTGAACCCCGATATCACATTTATCATGGTACGAGTGGTGAAGATGGACATCGCATCCCAGTAGGTAGTGAGGATCTCTAGGAGATTAGAGGGCATGTGGACTCTGAAGAGAGAGGAGAGGGAGGCCAAGAGGCCTCAAGGTTCTTGCACATATAGTGGTACCTGTGCCCCAATTGCAGCTCTCCATGGTAGGGGCTACGTGAGTCGCCCTGTTCATTTAGCACTTCCAGCCTCCAGTGGTATTCCGGACACTCCTAGGCCTCAAGCTCCCTATTATGAACCACCATTGTTTAGTGCACCTTCTATATGGGGTGCTTTCAGAGGTCAGCCCAGCCGATCAAGCCTGAGCCAACCACGTCCTCCGAGAACTTATTTTGAGTTTGGTGACACTCGTCATATGGTGAGGGATTTCCCTAGACTCAGGAGGGGTGCACCTCCACAAACTACTCAGGCTCCGCGTGTTCCACCGAGTCCTCATGCCATGGTTACGACACCAGTTGCCACCCCACCTGCACAACTAGCTAAAGGTGGAGGTCGGGCAAGTAGAGGTAGCCCTAGAGGGGGAGGCCAGACCAGGTATTATGCTCTTTCTGCTAGGAGGGAGGCAGTTGCATCTGACTCAGCCATCACAGGTATTGTTCCAATCTGTCATAGAGATGCATCAGTCTTGTTTGATCCATTCTCCACTTATTCCTATGTGTCATCTTACTTTGCTCTGTATTTGGGTGTATCCTATGATTCTTTGAGTTCTCTTATCTATGTGTCCACACTTCCATTGTTGTTGACCGTGTGTATTGGTCGTGATTAGGTGTTCTTGGTGGTTTTGAGACCAGAGTCGATCTATTATTGCTCAATATGGTACATTTTGATATTAGTTTGGGCATGGACTATTGTCGCCCTATCATGCTATTCTCGATTGTCACGCCAAGATCGTGACGCTGGCTATTCCAGGATTAGCATGGTTAGAGTGGATAGGTGCTTTAGATTATGTTCCTAGAAGGGTTATCTCATTTTTGAAGGTTCATCGTATGGTTGAGAAGGGGTGTAATGCTTATCTAGCCTTTGTGAGGGATGTCAGTGTTGATACTTCTACCGTGGAGTCAGTACCGGTAGTGAGGGATTATCCAGATGTATTTTTGGTGGATCTTTCGAGCATGCTTCCCCGATAGTGATGTAGATTTTTCATTGATTTGTTACTAGGCACTTAGCCTATTTCTACTCCACCTTATCGTATGGCCCTGACATAGTTGAAAGAATTAAAGGAAAAGTTGCAAGAATTGCTTGATAAGGGCGTCATTTAGCCCAGTGTGTTGCCTTGGGGTGCTCCAGTCTTATTTGTAATGAAGAAGGATGGTTCTATGCGCATATATATATATATATATATATATATTAATTATCTCCAGTTGAACAATGTTACGTTGAAGAACATGTATCCATTGCCACGTATTGATGACCTATTTGGTCAGCTACAAGGTTCCAGAGTGTTCTACAAGATTGGCTTGCATTCAAGCTATCATCAGTTGAAGATTCGAGACCCAGATATCCCGAAGACTACCTTCAGGACTCGATATGGTCATTACGAGTTCCTTGTGATGTCATTTGGACTGACCAATGCCCAGCAGCATTCACGTACTTGATGAAGAGTGCATTTCATCCCTATCTTGATTCATTCATCATTGTATTTATTGACGACATTCTGGTGTACTCCCGGAGCTCGCATGATCATGAGCAACACCTGAGGACTGTGCTCCAGACTTTGAGAGAGAAAAAGTTATATGAAAATTTTTTGAAGTGTGAATTTGGCTTGATTCGGTAGCATTTTTGGGACATGTAGTGTCGAATGAGGGGATCAAGGTAGATCTGAAGAAGATTGAAGCAGTGCAGAGTTGGCCCAGACCGTCTTCAACTAAGGAGATCTAGAGTTTTCTTGGTTTGGCGGGGATTTACCGTCGATTTGTAGAGGGTTTCTCATCTATTGCAGCACCTACGACCAGATTGACCCAAAAGGGTGCTCCGTTCAAGTGGACTGAGAAGTGTGAGGAGAGATTTCAAAATCTCAAGACTACTTTGACTACAACCCCAGTGTTGGTATTTCCTATAGGTTTGAGGTCTTATACGGTGTATTATGATGTGTCGTGCATTGGTCTCGGCACGGTACTAATGCAGGACGATAGGATGATTGCCTATGCGTCTATTGAAGGTGCATGAGAAGAACTATCATGTACACAACCTTGAGTTAGCATCTATTGTTCATGCCTTGAAGATCTGGTGGCACAATTTGTACGGTGTTCCTTGTGAGATCTACACCGACCACCTGAGTCTGAAACATCTGTTCAAATAGAAGGATCTTAACTTGCATCAGCGGAGGTGGTTAGAGTTTCTTAAGGACTATGATATCACCATTTAATATCATTCCTAGAAGGCCATTTTGGTGGCCGATGCCTGAGTCGTAAGGTAGAGAGCTTGGGCAATTTAGCATATCTACCGGCATCGGAGATGCCATTAGCATTGGATGTTCAGGCCTTGGCAAATCAGTTTTTTAGACTGGATGTTTTTGAGGCAGGTCGAGTTTTGGCTTGTGTGGTTTCTCGATCTTCTCTTCATGATTGTATCAGTATGAAGACCCTTATCTGCTTGTCCTTAAAGACACGGTTCAGCACGGCGATCCCAAGGAGGTCACTATTGGAGATGGCGGTGTATTACGGATGCAAGGCATGCTATGTGTGCCCCATGTAGATGGTTTGTGTGATTTGATTCTCGAGGAGGCTCACAGTTTGCGGTACTCCATTCATTCAGGTGCTGCGAAGATGTATCAGAACCTGAGGCAGCATTATTAGTGGAGAATAATGAAGAAGGATATAGTGGAGTATGTAGCTCGGTGCCTAAATTGTCAGTAGGTGAAGTATGAGCATCAGCGGCCAGATGGATTGCTTTAGAAGCTAGAGATTCCAGAGTGGAAATTGGAGCGGATTACTATAGGTTTTGTTGTTGGGATCCCATAGACTCAAAGGAAGTTCGATGCAGTTTGGGTGATTGTGGATAGGTTGATCAATTCGGCTCATTTCATTCCAGTGGTGACTACTTATTCTTCTGAGCAACTGGCTTGAGTATATATTCATGAGATTGTCAGGCTTCATGGTGTGCTGGTATCCATCATTTCTGACAGGGGTACACAGTTTACATCGCGGTTCTAGAGATCTGTACAACAAAAGTTGGGTACTCGGGTCGAGTTGAACACAACATTTCACCCTCAGACGGACGGGCAGCCCGAGCGCACTATTCAGATATTGGAGGATATGCTCCGTGCATATGCGATGGAGTTTGGAGGTTCTTGGGATCAGTTCTTGCCGCTTGTGTACTTTTCCTACAAAAACAGCTACCAACCGAGCATTCAGATGGCCCCGTATGAGGCTTTGTATGGTAGACGGTGTCGATCTCCGGTAGGTTAGTTTTAGTCGTGCAAGGCTAGGTTATTGGGTACAGACATGATTCATGATGCTTTGGAAAAGGTTAAATTGATTCAGGATCGACTTCGTACAACCCAATATATACAGAAGAGTTATGCGGATCGGAAGGTTCGTGACATTGCATTCATGGTTGGGGAGCGGGTCTTTCTCTGTCTTTCGCCCATGAAGGGTGTTATAAGATTCGGGAAGAAGATCAAGTTGAGCCCTACGTATATTGGACCATTTGAGATACTTGAGAGGATCAGAGAGGTGGCATACAGGCTTGCACTACCACCTAGTCTAGCTGCAGTTCATCCAGTATTCCATGTTTCTATGCTCCAGAAGTATCACGGTGATCCGTCTCATGTGTTAGACTTTAGCTCAGTCTAGTTGGACAAGGATTTGTCTTATGTTGATGAGTCGGTAGCCATTATGGACAGGCAGGTTCGAAAGTTGAGGTCGAAGAACATTGCTTCAGTGAAGGTTCAGTGGAAGGTTCATCCAGTCGAGGAGACGACTTGGGAGACCGAGCATGATATGTGTAGTCTTTATCCTCATTTTTTTACCACTTCAGATATGTCTCTATACTCGTTCGAGGACGAACATTTATTTTAAGGGGTGGGGGGATGTAACGACCCGACCGGTCATTTTGAGCATTTTAGCCTCGATCCCCTAATTTATGCTTCTTCTATATTATATTTTGGTTATGTGACTTTCCGCGGGTGATTAGATTTGGTTCTGGTGAGTTTCAGAGTAAAACGGGACAGATAGTCCCTAAGTTGGAAGGTTAAGTCGTAGGAGTTGACCGTAGTTTGACTTGTGTGAAGACGACTTCGGAATGGAGTTTTAATAGTTCCAATAGCTTTTTATGGTGATTTTGGTCTTAGGAGCGTGTTCGGGTGTTGATTTGGAGGTCCGTAGGTCGTTTCGGCGTGTTTTAGCGAAAGTTGGAAATTGGAGGAATTTGGGAAGTTTGACCGGAAGTAGACTTCATTAATATCAGGGTCGGATCCTAATTCCGGAAGTTGGAATAGGTCCATAATGTCAATTATGACTTGTATGAAAAATTTGAGGTCAATCAGAGTTTATTTGCTGTTAATCGACATTAGTTTTGAAATTTGGAAGTTCATAAGTTTCTTAGGCTTGAATCCATGCGCGATTCGTGATTCTAGTGCTGCTTGATGTGATTTTAATCTTTGAGCATGTTTGTATGATATTTTAAGACTTGTGTGTATGCTTGGTTGAGGTCCCGGGGTCCTCGGGTATAATTCGGGCCTTGTTTGGCGCATTTTTAGAACATTTAAGATTGCTGAATCTGGTGCTTCTGGTTTCCTTATATGCGATCGCGAGTGGATTTATGCGATCCCGAAGAGTAGTTTGTCACTAGGGGAATTCTTCTTTATGCGATGGCGAAGGGGTATATGAAATCACAGAGGTGGCTTACAGTTAATCGCGAACGCGTGGAAGTGGTCGCATTCGCGAAGAAGAAATGGCGAAGCTAGGGGCTGAGGCAGTTGTACTACGCGATCGCGTAGCCTGTGATGCCAATAATATGCTGAGGCAGCATATTAATCCGCATTCGCGGGTGCTTTTACACGATCGTGGAGGGTAAATTGAGCTGGGAAAAAAAATTGTATTATGCAATTGCAAATGGATTTTCGCGATCGCGATGTATAAATAACTGGGGCAACAGAAGTTAAGTTTGAAATCGAGGGTTTATTTCAGATTTCACAATTTGGACTTAGAGAGATCAGTTTGAGGCAAAATTTCGAGAGATTTTCAGAGGGATTGTTGGGGTAAGAGTTCTTAACTCGATTTTGATTAAATTACACTAATCTATCATTGATTTTATCATGTAATTAAGGATTTGAAAAGTGGTAGAACTTCTTAGACTAAGTTTTTGGGTTTTGAAAGGTGAATTGAGGTTGTATTTGGATAATTCTTGTATGGTTGGATTGGATATCGAATGGGTTCGAAATTTATAATTTTGGTCGGGTTCTGAGACACGGGCCCGGGTTGACTTTTTGGGACGATTTTTCAATTATTTTCTAAGATCATAATTTCATTATTTAAATTAGTTTTCTATAGTAATATTTATAGTTTGAAATTGTTTTGGCTATATTCGAGCAATTCGGAGTTGGAAAATCGAGGGAAAGGCCTTCTAGTTGATCGATTTAGTGTGATTTGAGATAAATGACTCATCTAACCTTATGTGGGAGAAATTTCCCTTAGGATTTGGTATTGTTGTGATAATTGTAATATGTGAAGGCCTTGTACGCACGGTGACGAATGCATACACGGGCTAAGTATTGAAATTCTGGTTTTACCTATGTAGTTTCCTTTTCATGCTTTAATTGAGTTACTTTAACATGTTATAGTCACCATGTTTAGTCCAATTTCACATGTCTACCTGTCTTATCTCTTATTTGAATCTTGTCCTACATGTTTAGTTGAATTACTTGTTTTCTTTAATTCCATATTCATTATTTAACTGTGGCATTCTTTACTTGAAATTTGCTATCCTTGGAATATCTTGTTGTTGAGTTTGGTATTGAGTTGCAAAGGCCGTGGTTTCTATTGAGGCAAAGTGTAAGTTGTGAAATATCATTTTTTTTGAGTTGTTATATTTTGGCACACGTGTTATTGTTGAGAGGATTATTTGGGTGTTTGCACGAGGTATCTGTCGTGCTGTTGTTACTATTGATACACATGCGGTGGTATAAGGTCTGTGTGTTGAAACGCATGCAGTGAGATAAGGTGGGCTTGATACGCGTGGCTAGTAGGAGAACTACTAGAATCCATGTGGTGTGATAAGGTGGTCTAAAATCTGGGGTGATATTTCGGGAAAATGATTTTCAAAACTAAATGTATAGGCTTCCGCGGTGATATAAGGAAAAACTGTGAGTTACTTTTATTATTTGGGACTACGAGTCGGTACCCGGTAGTGACCTTTTTTATCTTTCTTTATTTGCAGTATTTGTCTTGGTTGTTTGTTTCCTTAACGTGTAAATCCTTGTTTCCTTCCATGTTGTATTAACTGTCTTGATTCTGTGTTGTTAACCTTTAATAAATTCCTTATTGTTTCATTTACTTTGTCATTATCATTATATCGTCATATATTTCGTCTTGTTTCTTATTATCTCCAGTAGGGCCTTGACCTGAACTCGTCACTACTCTACCGATGTTAGGCTTGGCGCTTACTGGGTACAGTTGTGGTGTACTCATACTATGCTTTTGCACATATTTTTGTGCAGATCCAAGTACATCTTATCAGTCCCAGCACTAGTGCGATGTGTTGCATTTGGAGACTTCAAGGTGCACCTGCCCGCGTCCATAGGCCTCGAAGTCCCCTTCTATCCTTATATTCCTTGTTTCTTTACACTTTTATAGATAATGATGTATAGGATTGTTCAGTACTGTATTTTTAGCTTGTGACTTATATCTCACCAGGTTTTGGGGAGTTGTACGTGTTGAGTTTACATATTTTATTTATGAAACTGTTAGATTTTTGAAATCCTAAGCTTTTATTTAATGTTTCCGCATGTTGTTAGGCTTACCTAGTCTTAGAGACTAGGTAACGTCACGACATCCTATGGAGGAAATTTCGGGTCTTGACAATCGCATGCCTAATAAATTCAACCCCTTCTATAAATCCTCCCTAAAAGACTGACAATTAGGATAGTTCATATTATACATCCAACTGCGATATTCCATCTACACAAAGAACAAATAAATTACATGTTATATTAAATGAGTATTCAAATTAATTTATAGTTTAAGTTACATAATAAACTTCTGTTACAAAGTAGTTAATTTAAATAATTTGAGTGCATATTAATTTTAAAGTTCTCATATATCACTAAATAAGTTCTTTTCAAATCCAATTAGACCGCTAACCGGCAATATAATTGAAAGACTTGCAAGATAGCAAAAACTAGCAGTAATCATAATTAGACTAACTCATGAAGATTACTATTTGTCAACCCATTCAATTAGACTAACTCATTCAATTAATACATCATAATTGATTAAGCCTGATTTTCTAAAAGCAATAAACACTAATAGAACAATATTATCCCCTAAATTAATATATCCTATATTTGTAAAAGCAATAAACACTAATAAAATAATAAATTAAACCCTAAAATAATAAATTATTTCTAAAAGTAATAAATAAAAATAGAACAATAAATTAAACCCTAAATTTCTAAAAGCAATAAACAAAAATTGAACAATAAATTAAACCCTAGATTTTAAGAATTAAAGTAGCTTTAAAAAAACTAGGTGACTAACCTTCACGTGGTGGAAGCAGCGGCGGTTGAGCAGTAGTGAGACGGGAGGCAGGTGGTGGAAGAAGCAGCAGCGGCAGGGGTGAGGCAGTGGTGGAGGAGGGCGACGGTGGTGAGGCAGTGTGATTGGGAATTAGGGCAAAGAAGGTAATGGGGATGATTTTGGCCTTTGATTTTGGGGGAGAATGGAAGTAGGAATAGATTTTGGGTGGGATTTCGGCGAAATCGCCTTAGGGTTGGAGAGGGTGAAGGGAAACACTAAGTGTATCATAGCATATTAGATATAACGATTATTTCAATTAAACTCGATCAATTATATTTATAATGTTTATCATATGTGTACTTTCGTATAAATTACACTTCATATCTGTATACGTATAATAGATTATAATAGAAGTATGATTTTTATTTCATATGTGATAATTTACACTTACATGTATATGAAAAGCGTTGATGACTTATTCTCGACGGTTCATTACATCGCTCGAATGCTTGGTCAATGAATAAATAAGAAAATAAATCTTGAAGTTTAAGTGATTACATGCTCTGGTATAATGAGTGACTAGATGCTCCAAGATGTGTACAATCGACATATGTGTGTGTGTATTGTTAAATATATGTAGATATTGTAAATAACAAATAATGTAACAATAATAACGACCAAAATCGGTCGGTAAATGACGAGCGCAAAACACACTTAAATATGCTCGCTAGTCGAATATAGTAAAATATAATATCGTATCCACAGGGATTGGAGTTAAACAATATTATCGTACTTTGTAGCTAGATTTCTATCCAAGATATCAAAAATTGAGATTTGTGTGATTAAAACTAAGATTTTAAACTATTGGCTAATGACAATCAACGCAAGTAATGAGAAAAGAAAGATATCAATATGAGAAGATAGAGTTTTGATAGGATAGGTGCAAGATAATTGTTTAGGATCTAACTCTAGATAATTCACTTCTAATGTTCAAGTGAGTCTCTCGATTTCACTCAATTATTAGTTCAAATGTTTGATAGAAACTCCTCTCTCGATTAAGTCTCAACGTCATAAGATGAACTAAGTTAAGCTCGGTGAAGATATGCAAGAATTCGTAGTGGATTGGTGATGTGTGGCTAGAATTCGTGATTTTAAGCATTATATCCCTCGCATTTTATGAGCTTTA